>VDFB02235541.1:0-34316 GCA_007258455.2 Sequoia sempervirens | reverse complement strand
TTTATAGAAATATTTAATTTCTATTTTTAAAATTTGTTAATAATGTGATCTATTAATGAAGAAATGGTCAGTTTTGTGGCAAATCCATCTTATATGACCACTCATCTTCGTTTTTATCCTCCCTGTTTTGTTACATGTTGCTCTTTTTTCTTTTTAAATGCATTTAATTTAGGCTAAGGTTTTGTGTGAGATCATGGAGTCAAAAATATCATGGATCTATGATGTTACGCTAGTGATTTTGATGTGATGATTGCAAATTTGAGGAGAGATTTGCAAATTGTGCAAATATATGCACGTTGATGTTCAAATTGGATCAATATTTATACAATATTTACAAAATGAGGTCAAATTTGTATAAAATCTACACTTTGTTGTGTAATTATTACAGGTTAATGATGTGATCTGTACTTTTTTTTTGAAACTAAATTTGAAGGTTATTTGGAAATTTGTGGTTTAATCATTTAGATCAGGAAAACATTTATGAAATATGATCAATATTTGGCATTTGTGGTTTAATCCATAGCAATATTTGTTTATCTTTGAATATCCTTGCAAACTGGAATTTTTTTTATAAATATCAGAAAATAATATGCAGTACTATTAAAGATCATTCAATGATTATATTTTGGAGGTCGAATTCATTTGTAGGCATGATTTATTTGCAAAGATCATTCCACATTGTAGGCATGATTATATTTGGGAGGTCAAAATTGAGTGTTAGTTTTTTTGAAAGTGGTTAGTTTTTCATGCTCAATCCATTGGAGCTGATTTTGCACTAAGATTATAAAATGTCATTTTTTGGTCTAATTGAATGTGTCTATATGCTACAACTAGAAATTGTTAATTTTAGGGGGATGTCCATTACTAAATCAAGGGGGTTGTACTTTGAGTTGTGTCTTGTATACTTCCACACTTCCTTTTAGATTTTCAGTTTGGGATTCTAATTTAGAAAACCTGGGGGATTATACATGTAGCTTGTAATCACAAACTAAGATAAAGTTCCATTTTGGAGGGTACATCATGTCCTTTAACTATTTTTTCTCTCCTTGTGTTGTCAAGAACATCAAATAACTCTTCTTCCTTGAAACAATGAATAAAAATCATTGCTTGAGTGAGATCTATTACCTTATCTCCTTAGACTCATTTCTAAGCCACATAACTATGAACATAAAAACACATGGTTTAAAAAAAATGACAAGGTCTATGGACTACTATTTCTTACTTTTTCTATATATTTTATACATCATATATAGCACACTAAGTGCCCTTTCACTACTTGGACCATCATCCAATAGTTTTATGGAGACCTTGGATCTTCATCTAGTAATGAGACACTTGATGCCTCGACTATAGTTGTAGAAAATCATGTAGTTCTTGTTGCTACTTCCAACTTCATATTTTCTTCTCCGAGAGCTTCCATTTCTTCTTTGTAGCAAGGCCATTTATTTTTTGTAGATTCACTTCAGTGGGACCAATTTCTACCAAAAAATATCTTGTTTTCTTGGAGTTTCCCTCATTTTTAGTCTAGTTGATACTATTGAGGATATTCATATAATCTTTGAAGGAGTTATATAGTCTTCTTTAAATATTCTTAGGTTATCTTTAGACCCTCTTGTTCCTTCTCTACATCATCACTTATCACAATTTGGCATTGGTACAGAGACATATGAATAGAATCTGGAGGGGTCATCATTGAGCTTTATTCCTTCATATTCCTTTTAGGACCAAGTAGAAAATTTGCATACTTATGTGGTTCTATTTCATCCCAAGCGGAGGAATATTTCCTGATAGTCTTGGATCATCTTCAACATTCATTTTTGTGAATCCATGTAATCATTATATGAGAACTTACATTCAAGGGGGATACATAGTCTCACTTCCTCTCTCTTATAGGAAGAAATTTTTCCTCACATGGGGTTTTGCACTTTTCATCTTTTAGAAAGAATATTTAACCCTCATTTTGGGGGAGCTATTTTCATCAAAATTTTCACCTTTCCTTATGAGGTTCATTGTACTTGGGCACCTGACATTCGTCTCTAGCCTTCACTCCTTCAACCTCCCTTGGAATTCCTCCCTAATAATACCCTCATAATCAACTATAATTATATTTTGAGTGTTAACTACTAGTAATTGAAATTTCAGCAACATAATCTAGTTAGTATTTAATAAATTGAATCATATAATTTTTTGACATATTAATATCTATGATAAATCTAATGTGGTTTTTGGTTTACAAAAGAAGACTAAATTATTATAATTGATAAAAACTATACATTTGCAAGGATGGGAAATACAAATGAATTCAATTAAAATAGTGACTTCACCTTTACATATACTTCTCTCTACTTGTGTCATCCTTGACCACCTAAAATGCTAATTTTTACTATACAATCACACTATCTAAACGAAACAATGTTTTTTTAAGATGTGAACCCAAACAAATTTAATTGAGATTAGACATGGAAACATGTTAACTCTTACCAGGGTAGAGCCAACCTCTAATTTGTTTCATATCATAATAGTTCAACCAAAATTAGATTTCAATGTAAACCTATAATACATGATTTTAAGTGTGTTCTACCAGTTTATATGATTAAATCTTTGTCCTTAAACTAAAATTAAATTTTAATTGACCTATTAATATAAAAAGGGAAACATTCTATCTAGTATTTCTTTATGAATTGCTCTATGGTTGGTTATATTTTGTTGTTATATTGTTACATGTGAGATTATTGTACTTTGTTATTAGAATCTATCAAGCCAATAGCCTTGTACATGTGTTTTATAAAATATTGTATAAGATTGAGTTCCTTGGAATGTTACATCTTATAATTAATTATCTTTGAATCTATGACAAGATTACATATGTTGGAATTGTCAATGTGGCAAGTTAGGTATTATAAACATAATAATTGTAAAAAAAATGAATTAGATTTCAATTCTTGTTGAATTTTGTCATGTGTCTAGTAGACCTTTTGAGTGACTATATGAAATGTCTTCTCATGTAGTTTCAAATGTTAGATTATTAGCTTAGAATGTATTTTTAGTATGTAGATTATATGAAAAACATAAAAAGGTAATCACATAGTATGGGTCCAATAGTGGGGAAAAAAGTAGTCTTGAATGGGCCCCACAATGGAGCCCCTAATATCCAATTGTAAAATAATTTTTATCCATAAATTAAACAAAAATAGTTGAATCACTATACAAGTAAAAAATAAGGTCAACCATGTTATGCACCTCATGAATAAGTTGGTCCTATTGAACTAAAAACATTGGTAGGAATTAAGAATAAACTAAAAGTAACTAATCATATACAACTAGAGCAGGCTAGGTGTAATAATCACATTTTATGCAACACATTTGCATTGAATTTCATAAAAACCATAAGTTGACTAACATTTACATTGCATACAATAGATTGTAGTGAGTCACAAAATAAAATCATATAACAATCACATTGTATAGAACAAAATTTCATTGACAATGATAAACAATTTCAATTCAAACTAAAAAAAATTGTAGATTTGTAGCTCACTGACATTAGCATTCCCAACCACAAACATGATCTTCCAGTGCACAACCAAAAAAAACCAAAAAATGGTGCACTTGTACAGTTGATCCCTCCCAATCTCAATCAAATAGGCTAATAAAAGAATATGTAGATGTGTTCTCATCTCCTACTACTACTTTTTGACTTGTCATTTAGTGATTTGTATTTGTATTTGTAAATTGCATGCAACTTACATGTGATGGGGTTAATGTTGAACAATTCAATCCAACTAAAAATTGAGAGTAGCTTAATCGAGATGATTTGGGACTTGAACACACATTACTTGCAAAAAAACTGAGGGATGTTAATGTTCATTATTTCTTGAAACAAACTATGATTCTTTGGTAAGGGGGTCGCAGGACTACTTAATTGTCTTTTTTGTGGCAATGACCTATGGGAAACCTCTATCTCTCTTTCCTTTCTATCTTGTTCTTTTTGAGACCTATATTTCTCCTTTGCCAACTCTCTTTCATTTCTTTGCAACTATTTGAGCTGCTCTCTTTCCTTATGCTTATATTTCCTTGTCAATTTTCCTTTGCTCCTTCAACTCCAAGGCCACAATCTATGTTGCCTTTTTCTCCTCATTATTTTGTTTCTATTTTATTTTTATTTCTTCTATTTATTTTCTTCTTTTCTCTTGCTACATTAGAAGAATCGTGTAATCATCAGTTGTCAACAACTGATACTATTGACCCGCCTAAATAACCCCATTAGTAGACTTTCTCGTTCCTACATTGACATTGTGAACTGACAACTTAAAAAAATTACTGATTCTTGAATCAATTTGGGATTTGATTGTTTTAGTGATTTGGAATTCAATGAAATCCTCTTGCTCACCAAATCCTTGAGTTTCTTGCTTGACATCTGCATAGTAATATACGATTTTGTTTGGAAGTGTGGTAGTTGGAGATGGGAATGTAAAATTCCCCAACTTTTCTTTGCAATGTAAGTCAAGAATGAGACTATCGGTGAATTACTTAGACTGGTTGTCCACCATGTCATTAAATTTTTTATCTGCATTTGAATGTGTAGCATTATTGTGTCCACAATCTTGTACACCTTCCTGAAGTTCAATTTCATTGTACTCTGCAATGTTTGTGCAGCTTCATTTGTTTGAAAAAAAAATCTAAAAGACTAAGGATGTTTTGCACTATAGACGTGTCCGCTACTACATTGAACTGATATGCCTCGCTTAGAAAAATGTCGTCCAATAGGGAATCTGGAGTGAGGTTCCATAGTCCCATCCTTTTAAAACCTTCTATTATGTTTGATGTTGTCAATGCTCTTTCCAGTGACTTGTTTCCTAGCTCTAGTAATTCTGCCCTTTTGATTTCAATGTTTGGGTATCTAGTCAACCATGTAGATTGTTAAAATATGAAATATGACTTGAAATGTGAGAATATGATAACATCTCATGGTTGTAGCTTGTGTGATGTGTGTGTAGGCAGTGTAAGGAGGTCAATGCCTCCTCCTTTACTCCTAGATAGTTTTCACTGCAGCATGGCTTCCATCCTCATAAAAAATGAGAAGGGTCATATTTGTTGGTGACACGCCCCTAGAACAGAGTTAGAAAAATTGTTTCAACCACTCCATAAAAAAGTCTTTTTTCATCCATGTGTGTGACTGGGTTACCATACAAGAAAGTGGTTCATAGTTAACAATGTAATTTGTAGGCCCTTCTTTCCCTTGAACACATAGAACCTTGGTATGCTCTGACATTCTCATCCATTCTCAGGTATTAGGAATTATGTATGAGACATTCTTGTTGCATCGTCGTACCAACTCCCTCATTGATCCATTTTTATCTTTTTGAATCCCCATTTCATCACAATTCCATATTTTGTGTGTAACATACGAGTTATTTTCATAAGATGTTGACACTTTTTTATAAAATCTAGCTACTACTATGGGTCAAAGGTTTACTGCCCTATCCTTGTCAAGACCTTCTATGCATACTGTCAATTTTGGATGGCACCTCTTGAATCGAGTCCACCATGATTTTCCAGGTAGCCCATTCTAAAAGGGTTGGGTCTAGTTTAGAAAATATGGGCAACCTCTGCCTTGAGATTGATAATCTCAAGGCCATGGCCAATAGCTACCATTTATTTGCACCAATCTACGATAAGACCCTCTTCCTCTTTTGTGAGGATAGTTGGAGGACCCTTCTTTGAAGTTGTTGTAAGACTGCCTAACTAAATTTTGAGCATTGTAGCTAGGATTCTCCATTTATTGGTACCAACCCTTGTGGACATCCCATGGTCTTCCACATAGTGTAGGGCCTTATTCTTGTCCTCTATCAACCATTCTCATTCTCTTATTGTTGTTATTGGCCTTCTTGTGGGTGCACCAATCTCCAAGACTTCTTGAATAGGCCAAGGACTACTATTTGCTTCTACAATAGGTTCTTGCATAGGTGGGGTGCAACATTTTTTACATGAATGTAACTTTGTCTTGCCAATCTTCTTTGTTGGCTTGGTCCTCATTTGAGCTTTATATTGCACTTGTAGGTATTAAAAAATTTGTTACAAGAAATGATAAAAATTATCAATAAACACTGTTCAAGTCACATTGATGCATGAACAAATTATTTTTCTTTAATGTGCATGTTCACAGTTTGTGATGCAATTGTTGGTATTAGTTTTATCCATATTTTTCCTTAGTACTTTGTTTATAAATAAAAATATTGAGAATAGTTTTAACTGAAAGCACTTCCACTTATGCACTTAGACCACATTCAGTGTAACAAACACATTGTATACAATAGAAAATCATTGACATTAATAAACAAAATAATATTGAGTTACAGGTGAGTGGGTGGCACATTTACACAACATATAATAGATTGACATTTAGACACATAATATATCTGAAATCACATTTTCTTGAGCACTTACAATAGAGCAAGTGACACAATTACATCCTGTAGAATAGACATGTATTGGTAGGCATTAATAATTGAAGTAAAATGACTTAGAGAAGATTAGGTGTAACAATCACATTTTATAGAACAAAAATGCATTAACATCCATAAATAGTATATTAAGAATTGAAGTGTAATTTCTTAGAGAGGATTAGGTGTAACAATCACATTATATGGAACAAGAATGCATTGAAATCCATAAACACTAAGAATTAAGAGTTGAAGTGAAATTGCTTGGACTAGATGGTGCAGGAGCACCTTGACACAATTATGCCTCCTTGTGGAAATTTAGGAATTTGATTCAATTTTTGTGTTCTTACCTTGTATTAAGGTTATTTGAGTCATTTATCATTTATTTTAGGAGGTCATTTAAGAAAATGTTAAAATATGTCAATGTATCCAAAAGTTGTCAACACAAAAGTTCAAAATTGCAAAAAATGTAAAAAGTTGCATTAAGCAACAATTAGTTGTTAAGAGGTCATTAGAGACTAATCAATAATAGGAAGTTGAAAACAGTTGGAAACTGATTTTCCATGGTGTAAATTCCTTTAAAAAGGATTTTGAACTCCTTTTGTGGTCGTTGGTGATTGATACCTTGAAGAAAACAATGAAAAAACTCTGTTTTTATGCACATTTTCCAGAAAATTGACTGTTCCAGGCTTATGTACTGATTTGTACGGACTTTAAAATGTGTAAGAATGATTTTGAAAGTTGATATTATCAGTCACCTTCCAAATATTTCTTGTTTCATGCATTTTAGTTAAGAATTGTTCAAGATATAGTCGTTTTTCTCAAAACTGTCTAAAACCCTTGCTAGGGTAACAGTTTTCAGTAAAAATCATGTTTCTCCAAATTGAACCGTTGGATTTTTCTAAAAATTGGAGGAAATGTTTTTAATAAGGTCTTATAAATTATCACTGGAGCGATTGGGTTAATTTTTTGGTTTGTGAAAGTTATAGGTGACTGTTTGCATACATATCTCCTTATTTTGACCTATTTCGTAACAAAAAAGTTCGGACAGCAAGCATGTGTTCCAAAACAAGTATACCTAAAAATGAGATATGTTTTTAATGGCCGAAATGGGTGCTCAAAAATGTATTTATTTTTTTGAGATTCAATCTTTCTTGAAAATTACACCCGATTTAGTGTTTTGGTTCCTTCAAGCGAAATTTGGGTTTTTGGTGCAAGTAATTTGTAAATCTGATAAAACAGAGGAATAAGGCTGTGTAATTGGTTTATTTCTATCAAAATGATGATTTTTCAGATGTATGAGGGTCTGATTTTAATTTTATAAAGGTTTAGATTCAAGTTTTGAAGAGTTGGGCTTTGTAGCCATGAAGAAATTCAAGGAAATTGAAGTGATTTTGGTAAAGGATTGAATTGTTTTAAGTATTGTTGTTTCTTCCTTTGCTCTGCATCAAATTGGTATCAGAGCCCGGGAAAGATATGGGCCGATAAGTTGGTTGTGGTTTGTGGTTTGTAGTTGTGGTTTGTTGGTTGTTTGCAGGAAAGTGAGTTGTGAAGCAAGGAGGAATCTTGCTTGAGAGGATGGAGAACTTGAGAAAGCATTTGCAAGCAGAGGAAGAGAGAAAGAAGAAGAAGAGACAAGCCAAGTTTGATAAAGAGATTGCTGAGATTAAACAAGAGATGCAAAGGATGGATAGAGAGTTCCTAGAATCCATAAAGAAGATAGAACAACAGATGAAACACTTAATGAGTTGGCACTTGAAAATACACAAGAAAGTTCCATGGCCTATTCACAAGATAATCAAAAAGAGGAGAAGGGAAATCAGAATGAAAGAGCAAGAAACCTTTGAAGATGCAAGGGAATACTTCATTGAAGAAGAATTTGCAGATAATCCAAGTCATGAAGATGAAGAGAAGATCAAGAGCATATATCTGATTCCAGAGGTTGAGGACATTGAGTTGGTTAAGGGAATGATCATGGATGAATTATTCATAGAGGTTTGCAAGGAGTTGCAGCATGATGGAGGTATCATGATTGCCACCTTATATCATTTCATTGTGTTACTAATGCTTTGGAAAAAGGATTGTTTGCAGGTTTAAGGAAAAAGGGAGAAGCATGAGATGCACCAAAGAGTAAAGATTCTAATTTCAGTTGGTGAGCAAGGTATGAAGCTAATTTGCATGGACAAGATGAAGCCCAAGGTGAAAATGAAGGTGATTAAGAGCAAGGAAAATCAGTGGTAGAGCATAGAAAGGATGCAATTTTGTGGAGAACATCAATCCAAGTGGACTTGGATTCTTTTCTTGGTCGGGAGTATGGTGCAGGAGCACCTTGACACAATTATGCCTCCTTGTGGAAATTTAGGAATTTGATTCAATTTTTTGTGTTCTTACCTTGTATTAAGGTTATTTGAGTCATTTATCATTTATTTTAGGAGGTCATTTAAGAAAATGTTAAAATATGTCAATGTATCCAAAAGTTGTCAACACAAAAGTTCAAAATTGCAAAACATGTAAAAAGTTGCATTAAGCAACAATTAGTTGTTAAGAGGTCATTAGAGACTAATCAATAATAGGAAGTTGAAAACAGTTGGAAACTAATTTTCCATGGTGTAAATTCCTTTAAAAAGGATTTTGAACTCCTTTTGTGGTCGTTGGTGATTGATACCTTGAAGAAAACAATGAAAAAACTCTGTTTTTATGCACATTTTCCAGAAAATTGACTGTTCAGGCTTATGTACTGATTTGTACGGACTTTAAAATGTGTAAGAATGATTTTGAAAGTTTATATTATCAGTCACCTTCCAAATATTTCTTGTTTCATGCATTTTAGTTAAGAATTGTTCAAGATATAGTCATTTTTCTCAAAACTGTCTAAAACCCTTGCTAGGGTAACAATTTTCAGTAAAAATCATGTTTCTCCAAATTGAACCGTTGGATTTTTCTACAAATTGGAGGAATTTTTTTTAATAAGGTCTTATAAATTATCACTAGAGCGATTGGGTTAATTTTTGGTTTGTGAAAGTTATAGGTGACTGTTTGCATACATATCTCCTTATTTCGACCTATTTCGTAACAAAAAAGTCAAACAGCAAGCATGTGTTCCAAAACAAGTATACCTAAAAATGAGATATGTTTTTAATGGCCGAAATGGGTGCTCAAAAATGTATTTATTTTTTTGAGATTCAATCTTTCTTGAAAATTACACCTGATTTAGTGTTTTGGTTCCCTTCAAGCGAAATTTGGGTTTTTGGTGCAAGTAATTTGTAAATCTGATAAAACAGAGGAATAAGGTTGTGTAATTGGTTTATTTCTATCAAAATGATGATTTTTCAGATGTATGAGGGTCTGATTTTAATTTTATAAAGGTTTAGATTCAAGTTTTGAAGAGTTGGGCTTTGTAGCCATGAAGAAATTCAAGGAAATTGAAGTGATTTTGGTAAAGGATTGAATTGTTTTAAGTATTGTTGTTTCTTCCTTTGCTCGCATTAGTAGATCAGGTGTAACAATCACATTGTATGGAAGAGAAATGCATTGACATTTGTAAAAATATATATTAAAAATTGAATTGAAATCACTTTGAATTGACATGCATTAAGAATTGAACTAAAATTACTTTGACCTGATTAGGTGTAACAATTGAAATCATATGGAATAGAAATGTATCCACATAGTTATATTGCATACAACTGATTGGCCTTCCTAGGCATATAGAATATAAATGAAATCGCATTTACTTTAGCACTTACAACATAATGGGTGCCACAATAACATCTTATATAATTGATAGGAATTGATGGGCATTAAGAATTGTGCACTTAAAGCAAATTGAGTGTAACAATCATGTTTTATACAATAGATTATTAGAAATGCATGGTTGGTATATATGTTGGCATATATTTAGTGCTACTTGGAATAACTACATTTAACTCTGTTAGATTTTATATATATAGTGAGACATGAATGAACATTGGTTAAACATTGTCAAAATGAAAGACAATGGTGTAGGTCTAGTGAGGTAGAAAACTTCACTTGAAAGACAAAGGGAGCTTTCAAGAGTGCAAAGTTGAACTATGAATTATGCAGAGCGAAAATATATGGGTGCCTAACCAAATGAAGACTCCAAAACAAACATAGTGTTAGGCATTATGAAAAGATAGGCATTGTTATGTATCAAGATATGAAATGAAATGACTTGGTCTTGTGCACTTAGAGTAGCTAGGGTGTAATAGTCACATTGTAAGGAACATAAATGCATTGAAATCCATAAACAGTATAAATTGAAACCCCAAATAGTGAGTTACAAGGTAGTGGGTGACATAAATTTATAATGCATACAACTGATCTATATTGCCATGCATATAGAATATAAAAAAACATATAAATTGAACTGAAATGACTTCATATTAATAAATACTATAAGTTGAAATACCAGATATTGAGTTAGAGTTTATTGTGACAAAAATTTACATCACATACAACATATTGGCATTCTAAGGCATAAAGAATATAAATTAAAAACTCAATCTAAACAGTATCAGGTTGAAACCCCAAATATTTATAGTTTTGTGAAAAACATTTTCATATCATACAACAGATTGGCATTTGTAGGCATAAAGAATTAGTAGTAGTAAAATACCTGTAACTTGATAGTGTGTTGTTGTTGTTGCTTCTGCTCTTTCTTCCACTGCCTTGAGGAAAATGTAGATATGAATATGAAAGTGAGACATGATAAATGGAAATTGGCAAAGATTTAGTAATGCATTTTTGAATTTGTAAATCTCCTTATATGTTCAATGTTAGTTTGGTATGGAGTCTTTAATTTCTATCATTTTTCAAATTTGAAAACTTGTTTCAATGCCTTCAATTTCAAAGTTTTGTATGTTCGGAGACTCCATTGTGGGTATGATTTATTACTAAAGGGTTTCTATCCAAGGGGGTTTGATCTAAGGGGGTCTTATCTACCCCTCTTCAATTAAAACCCTTTATATGGAACCTATCAAGGCTTAAATCATTAGCTTTTTCTTAAAAAAATGATTTTAGGAAAAAATCAGTACATACCAAAAGTGAGCACACTATTGTGGTAGCACCCAAACATTCCATTTTATGCAAAAAATTGATAGATTTTCATTTTTCATCAATTTCCTTTGTTATCCTTGGAATATCTTTTCTTTGATTGAAATTGACTCACTGTTAATGATTTATTTGGGCTATCTTACTCTTGCCATTTATGATTTCAAGACGGGTCAAATCCTTTCATTCACCCTCTTTTGCAATATGCTAATACTATATTGTCTTTATGTAATTCTTGCATCACCATTTAGAGGTTATGTCGTTATGGCATTTACCATGCATTCTTAATGCATTTTCTGAATGAGCAGAGTCAACTTTTATCTGATTGTTATTACCACTTCAACTGGCATAGCTGTCTATGTTACTATATGAATCAACAAGTAAATGGCTATGTTATCCATTGAATCAACGTATAGCCCTAATAGTGTTAATAATTAAAGGGGCTCATAGCTAACTATGTGGGGAATTTCTAGAACAAACCCCCACATCCATCAAACGTCTATAATGAAACTCTACAATTAGACATATCCCATTAATTTGATCTATGTACTGTAATCAAAAGATCTTGCATAACCATTCCAATTTGATCAAAATGAATGACATAGATAAAATCTTTATTAAATTGCTATCAATCAATGAATGTAATTCTAGAAAAATGACCATACATAATTATTTAAAGAGAAAAAAACATATTAATTGAATGATCAAAACATTCTTAATTTTTTAAAGATGATTATGGAAATTCTGTTAATTGAAACTATTCCTTAAATTAATTAATACTTGTGAAATCCTTTAAGCTTGTATGAATGGATTATGGGATTCTGTTAAATGTCAATTTTCTTTTTGCATAACATATGGAAATGAGAACTTATTTGTTCTATATGAATTTAGAATCTTTTTCTACACATAAAGAATGTATACACATACTCAAATAGTGTAATAAAAGGCCATATATGTGTATATACATAAACTAATTATGTATATACATATACATGTGATATACCTTCTTTTAACAACTTATATTTTTCTTTGAATAATGCATGAATTTAGTTCGTAGAAGGAGAAAGGAAATATTTGAAATAGTATGTTGAAACACATGTTGGAAAAAGTACTTGAAACTACATTATATTTTTACATAGTGAACATGTTAAGTTGCCTAATTTTCTATTGCATAACATACAAAAGCAGTAAATATAGTTTAGTTGTCTTGCAAGAATCTATTGACTTATAGGATTCCTTAGCAAATCATGTGAAAATTATGATTATAGTATTTCTTGTTTTAACTCATAAGAAGGTTGGGTAGGATAACATATAGTAAACCATATTATATGTTTGCAAACTAAACGCTAGAATTGAAGGGTATTTCCTTATGCATGTAGAAGGTTTCCTTCTAGGAAAGGTGCCAAAATTGGGTTAACAGAGAGTATAGGTTTTTCTTTTTGAAAAATCTACCATTTTGTAGCTATATAAAACATATTCTTGGCCAAGTGTTTATAGCCCATAATATTGAATGGACTAATTTTTATGATGTAACTCTCTACCATTTCCTAACATTGATCTTGCATGTTCTAAATGTAGATAGAAATGCTTTTAGTTATGTTAGACACGCGCTAGATTCCACCTTGCATACCATTTTCTCTTGCTAAGTATTTTGTGTAGGGTTAGGTATTCTTTGATTTAGGTAGAATTCTAGGGAAGCATGGTTGGGTGGAAAAGTGCTTGAACCATATTTTAATCCCCTAGAAGTGGAGGGCATTGAAAGTGGAATCACATGGAATTCCATCTTTGATTAGTATAATAAATACTACTTGATGTATAATTTGAGTTGACTAAGTGGAAAATTTAGCCTAGTCAAACTATGTAATTTGACAATTGGAAATGAATATAAATTATTATTTTGGACATGTGCTATGATAGAAAATAGCTATTCAATTTATCTCTTGAATTTATTATTCATAATGTCATAATTGATTTAATTGGTGTTATTTGAGAATGACACAATATATTTCATGAGTCATTATCATAGACCTAGGGAGGTAAAAAGTGGTAACATGCTTATAAATTACTATCAAATAAGAAATTTACATGGGATACTAGTGTTCATGTGGATTTTCACATGTATTTCTAGTGTCTAGAAAGAATGAAACACAAGAATAGCATAAGGTTAACACAACACAATTCTTACATCATCTTGACAAATAAAGAACATAAGAAAGAAGGCCTTGACAACATGAGAGGGGAAAAGGTTAATATAGGGGGTAAATAGAGTCTATAAATGTAATAATGGGATGGAAACACAAGTAAGCACAATATATGACATAAAATTACAAGAGTATGTAATTTTTGATCTTATAGAAATGTACACTTGAATACTACACTAATACTATGGAGTATGTATGTAGTAGTATCAATAAACTATATTAATAGTATTTGAGTTTTCCTGCCTTTAAAAAATATTTAAAAATATAGATATCTAACTTGGAGACACAAATATTGCATGCATATAACTTGTATGATATAATTAAATAATTAGATGGAGACACAAGGGTATACATTGAGAATCAAGACACTCAATTCCACCACTTGCAAGAGTAAAGAAACACCAATACATCATATATCAAACAACTGAAGGAAGTGGTGATTTCATAATTATCTCTAATAATAGGTCTTTTTATAGATGCATACCAATTGAAAGGTCCATTTGTCTATCAATGATGAGAAGTTTTATTGATGAATATCAATAGGAAAGTTTTCACCTACACCTACAATAAGGTAGATTTTTGGTGGATAATACATATAGCCACTTTTAAATTTTTTATAAGAATAATACATGCTACCATAATAAAAGGAAAATGGTGAAATGCTACAGGGATATCAAAGGCAAGGATAACAAGATAACACACCCTTGTGTATAACAAGAGTAGACATAGTTATCATAAAAAAACATTAAAATATATGACACTATCATGAATGAATATGGATAGGAACATGTTTCTCTATGTAATGAAGAACATAAATGTACCAAACCTAGACAAAAGAAAGGATATTAATTTAGAGAGATAATGTATGAAAAAGTGAGAGACATATTAGAGAAGTGTAATAGATATATGAGATTCATAAGAGGGTAAGTGAGATAATTGTATGAGTGATAAATCATGTATTAAAGGATAGATAAAGGGTGTATGCTTATGTACTACATTATATGATAAATATATGATAAGAATATGGGAATTATATATGTAGCAATGATGTTTAAGTAAGTCTTCTTATTTAAATTTTGTATTATTTTATAATACACTATATTATTTTCATAATCCACAACCATGTTTTGATTCTCTTCCTTATCCATCACATGAGGGTAAAACATAACACTAACATAGAAATAACATAATTTTTATATGTCATTTCTTCTCAACATTTTCCATAAAACTAAACACATAAGAGATGTCCAATAACTTATTAATTAGCTTCTTAAAATTCTCTAGTATTCGTTCCACCCTTATTAGTAGGTATTCAAAGCTCAAGATCCTTCTTCTAAGAAAGACTATTACCTTGAGCAATACATCTATGTGGTCCCTAGTCAACTTTATGATTCAAAGTGTATTAGGTGTGACAAACTACTAACCTAGGAATCATTCTATAAATTTTACTATGGATATTGATAAATCACCCAATTATGATGATTCCCCTATGAATTCTATAAGGATTTTAATGGATATTGTTGGAATAAACCTTTATTAGGTTTATTTAAAAAGAAAAAATTTCTCTCTTATTTATATTATTAACAAAGGAAACATTAGATTCATACCTAAGTTTGGCAATCCTAATGACACCTACACATTATAGTGATCATGTTTCTAAATATTTCTCTTCATATTTGGTATTGGCTTCCTCAAATCATTTTTCCTAGGCATGTAATGGTAGAAAACTCAATTCTTTCAATCCTTCCTTCCCAAGACTCAACTCAATGTCTTTGGCTAGAAATAGATTTTGGTGGTGCGGTTACCATAAGGCACTATTGCTATGGGATGGCTTTTCAAGGTCATGTTTTAGGAGGACACAAGAAGATGGGAACTTCAAAAAAATAGAGGCATGATGGTAGTAATAGAAAAGTCATCCACAAAGTTGTGTATTTAGTTAAGGTTTGATCTCCTTGCACATGACTGTTTAGTTGAAGGCATTTTCTATCTTAGATGTGTGCTTATTTAAATTGTTGTAATTTGTCATATAAAGACATAAATTCCAATATCTATTTAATCCAATTTGTTTCCCTAATAATAATAAAATAATAAAATATTTATATAATAATACATTTAGCATATATTGTAAAACTTTATTAAATAATATTAGAGTTGGATTGAGATTTTACTTGAAATTTTATAAATTAACAAAATTTCATTTGTTTTCATTGTATATTTATATTCTTGTCAATACAATACTACAAAATTATTTTTTAACAGTCATTTTATATTGTGTTTGATTAAAAGCTTTATAAATGGGTGATGGCTATAAATGAGTGATAGCATAAATATGTATCACTTTTTGAATTGTGTCATACAAATAATTATTTATTTATTAATTCTTGTAATTATAACAAGTAAATCATAAAGAATTTATACTTAATATATTCTAATCATTTGTGATATTTTCTATGCAAATTCTAATTAAAAATTTTAACTTTTTATAAAAGTATTCAATTTATATTTTAAATATTTGTTAATAAAGTGGTCTATTAAAGATTAAATCATGACTTTTGAAACATATCTATTTTAGATGATTGGTCATCTTCATCTCTATCTTCCCTATTTTGTTACATGTTGGTCATTATTTTCTAAGATTTATACCGTGTATCTATGTCTATATCAATCTCCATTGTACGGACAATGTCATTTTTTTTCTCCACAACCTTTTCCATTTGACATCAAAGTCATAAAATGCTCATTTTTCTTTAACGTACCGAGTCAATAAATAATTCAAATCATAAAAATATTTGTGAAATATGATCAAATATTTGACATTTGCTGTTTAATCTATACCTAATCATTTTTCTTTAACGTACCGAGCTTGTAGACTTAATTTGGAGGCCATGCACTTTGAAATTGCTGCGGGAAGGGGACGTAATCGACTGCTTATTTCACCTACTCATTTTTTAGCCTTCATTTTGATGCAACTATTGGTTCGAGGCGGATTAGCTAGGCAAATAAACCTTTATTGGAATCGACCTGCTTCATTAGCTCATACCTACCTCGTTTGAGTGGCATTTGGATGGGAATTTCATTGGGTGGGAATTTTTGGTCATATAAGCCCGTGTCATATGGAGTTTTAGCTGTTGGTTGAAACCAAACCAAGGGGGCTTAAAGGCAACCTCTATTTTTCTATTTTCTTTCATGAAAATTGCAAAATATTTTTGTAAAAGCATTAAAAAATATGTAATGCAACTCTAGGCACATAGGAAAAAAATGAAATTGACATAAATTTCAATTGGTAACTCGAAATTGAGTGTTATTTTTTTGAAAGTGGTTAATTTTTTATGCCTGATTTATTGGAGTCGATTTTGCACTAAGATTATAAAGTGCCATTTTTCACTCTAATTGAAACTGCCTATACACTACAACTATAAAGTGTCATTTTTTTTTGCCGAGGAAGGTGGGGGAACGGGGGTGGCAGGCACAGAGGTATTTACTACTAAATCATGGGGGGTGTACTTTGTGTTGTGTCTTTTATACTTCCATACTTTCTACATTTTTAGTTTCAGACTCTAATTGATAAAATTTTGGGGATTGTACATGTATCATGTAATCATGAACTAAAATAAAGTTCCATTTGGGGAGCTTCATCATTTCCTTTGATTATTTTTTCCATCCTTATGTTGTGAAGATAACTTCAAAGAACTATTTGTCCTAGAAATAAGGGATAAATGATCACTTCTTGAGTGAGATCTATTACCTTATCTAATTAGACTCATTCCTAAGCCACATAACTATGAACATAAAAATTCATAGTTTAATAAAATGACTTGAGATCTATGGAATACTATGTCTCACTCTTTCAGAATATTTTCTACATCACATATAACACACTAAGTGCCCTTTCAATGCTTGGACGATCATCCAACAATTGTATGGATACCTTGGATCTTCATTTGATAGTGATGTTTCCCTGGATGACATTGAGACATTTCATGCTCCACCTATAGTTCTAGACACTCATGTAGTTCCTATTGCTACTTCAAACTCTAGATTTGCTTCTTTGATAGCTTCCATTGCTTCTTTGTAGCAAGATCGTTATTTCTTCTAGAGATTCACTTCACTGAGACCAATTTCTACTAGAAATATCTTTTTTTTTGTTGAGTCTCTCATTTTTGGTTTATATGACTATATTCAGGATATTCATATTATCTTTGATGGAGTTGCATTATCTTCTTCAAATGTTGTGAGGGAATCTTCAAACCCTCTTGTTCCTTCTCTAGATCATCACTTGTCACAATTTGGAATTGGCGTGGAAACAATTGAGTAGCATTTGGAGAGCTCATCATTGAGTTTTATTCTTTTTGAATTAGGAAGAGAATTTGCATACTTCTATGGTTCTATTTCTTCCTAAGGGGATGAATATTGTTTGGTAGTCTTGGATCATCTCCAACATTCATTTACAAACATCTACCATCATTGTAGGAGATTCTACATTGAGGGGGATGAATGGTATCATTTCTTCTCTCTTATGGTAAGGAATTTTACCTCACATGGGGTTATATACTTCTCATCTTTTAGAAAGCATATTATACACTCATTTATGTGGAGATTTTTTCATCTAGGTTTTCTTCTCTTCTTTATGACTCAATGCATTGCACTTCAATGTCTCAATAGACATTATTTCTAGGACCAACTCTTTTTCCTCATCTAGGCTATGCTTAAGGGGGGGTGTTCGTGATAATCATGCTTAGGTGACATTAGGTGACAATTTTCCTATGTGGAAATTTAGTTATAGAGCTAGTAAGGGTATTTCATTTTTATATTCACCTCCATTTCTAATGTAAATTGTCTCAAATATTTTAATGCACTCAATCTTTTATTATCCAAAATTCTCTTTTATTGTTGCTATTTTCATTTTTCCAAGTTTCTTGGCTAAACCAACATCCTTAGAAATTTTAAGATATATTAATCCCTAGATCACATTGAGTCCCCTTTCTTTTCTTGGACCATCATCAACCATTTGTATGGATAACTTGGATATTCATTTGATAGGGATGTGTCCTTCGATGATACTAAGACTTCTATTACCCTATCTTTTGTGGACAGATCCTAAGGGGATGGTCAATTTATTTTGTTATCTTAAATTAATACTCTTTCTCCATATACTATTGCATCTATGAATTTCATTGTTTCTTCTTTGAGAGCTTCTAGTGGTTCAGTGCACTAGACTATTTATAATATTCTAGAGAGCATATTTAATCCTCATTTGGGGGAATTTTTTCCAACAAGCTTTTATCCTCTTCCTTATGAAGTGCATTGTACTTGGGTACCTTATTATGCCTTCTTGCAAGAACCACTCTTTTTCTTCACCTAAGCTATACTTAAGGAGGTTTATTGTTGTATAATCATGCTTACACGACATTAGATAGTAGCTTGCTTATGTGGAAAGTTAGTTACATAGGTAGTTAGGATATTTATCCTTTATATTAACATCCATTTCTAATGCAAATAATCTCAAGTATTTTAATGCATTCGATCTTCTATTGCTTGCAATTATCATTCATTATTGTTATTTTCATTTGTCTAGATTTCTAGGCTGATTTCACAATTTACATCAACCTCAATTGTAGAGAAATATCACTTTATTTCTCCAAAACCTTTTCTATTAAACATTAAAGTCTTAAAATACTAAATTTTTAAGCTTATCATGTTAATAAATAACTCCATGCATATCTTTCCATTTTGTTAGAATTTATTCCTATTCTATTCTGGGTGTTATAAAGTGAAATATTTTGGAAGGGAAATAATATAACTAAAAATAAACTAAAATTAAATAATTAAATAATGAATCCCAATTTTCTCTACTAAATAATCCCAATTTTTAATTACCTTCGTTAGCAATAATACTGATCAAGACATGCTCTAACTAGATGCAAATTCTCCATTCTTAATTGCAATGGCGTGAATTTGCACCCTAGGAAAATTCCACATTTATTTTCCATATTTTTTTTGTGCAGTAATACATATTTATAATGATATTAAGACCATATGAAAACATATTCTTATCACATTTATTAACCCCCTCATAATGATCATGCTCAAAGAAGATATCATGCCTAAAAAACAATGTGCAATCCTCCTGAGTGTTGAGCAAAGAATGCTCACACATTTGTAACTCCTTAAATTGAGTTGCATCACAGGCCAGTTTATTATTATCCCAACAACACCACTCAAGCACATTATTACATGCCTCAAGGTTCTAAAAAATAAGATTTATCAACACCCACAACACCTTCATCTACATTCAAATCAGGGTATTCAGAAGAAACATCAACCTCAAATACATAAAAAAAATTTCCATCCCAGGTTCACACATGATGTCAAATTCATTCTTCAAACCACTATGCAATTCCAAATGAAATGTCTCAAATAAAGATTCAAATAATGTAGAATTTAACCCTGAGCCAAAAATTTCACATTGATTTTTCATAACATGTTCGATATTACTCTCCACAATGTCAATATGAATACCTGAGTCACTTTGAATGCCATCACTTCTTGGATTAACAGGATCAGCAAAAACACTTTCATGTGCACTAGTAACTTCATGTGCACTATTAGTTGATAGGCATATTGACCTATGTGCCAAAGAATCGCTGTTATCTGGAATTTGTTCATTAGCACTTGAACAAATATCTTTGTTTTCCTTCACACAAATGTTTTCATCATTGGATGAAAACATGTCCATAATCATACTGTGAAGATAAGGAACATCAACAAATAACTCAATTTCACATTCACTAACATGAGATCCACCATTGTTAGCGTCATTTGGCTGCTCTACACATAGACCAATAAGTTCTGTAATATCAATACAATTTGAAAATTCATCAAACTGTTTCACATTATTAATGGGTAATAATGTTGATTCCAAATCCATGTGTTTCTCATGATGTACATTCTGATCATTTAATGATGAAACCCTTCTTTCATCCATGAGTACATCATCATCCTCTTTATGCATAGCTGACATCTTTATATATGCTTCATATAAACAGTCATAAGCAGTAGGGTCATGAGCATGTTCATCAACATCTTCATCATTTCTAGCACTATGTTTTGGGATCAACATACTGAACATACATATTCTTATCTTCAAATTCTTTACTATTCACACAATTAATATGCTTTGTTGAATGCATACCCAAATTATATTTTAGGTATGCATCAAATTGGATTTTTTCCTTCACTTGTGGACAAGTGAATCTATGAGAATTAATGTCATTACATCCTTCGTGTGAATGAATTATCTCTAATTCATCTTTATAAGATCATTCATAGTCAGGTCAAAAGAATAATCAGGTTGGCTATCATTATAATCCTCATCACAAGAAGACTCATCACTACATAAACCATGCTCAACATTTTCAAAACGAATGCTGAAAGTTTCATTTTCAAGATCATGATTACTGATTTGCAAGGAAATTTCAGCAACACTTTCATTATTTTCACTAACCAAAACATGACATGGGATGGAATCTTGCATCTCTTTTACTTCCTCATCACAAAGATATTACAAGAAAAGCTTTCATGCATATTTATTTTTTCATCATACCATGTATCTTCATCTTGATCACTATTGCATGGATATGTATATGTGTTGCCTATGAGTTGATTACAATTAATATCCTTCATCCATACACCATGGATCTTCATTTTTTGATACATACTCTTTTCATTTCCATGTATCATGTTATGATTTTTCTCAATAGGACAACTACTATCTTCATTTTGAGACATCATATTTTGTGCATAATTACGTTGAGCTCTTTCAACAATATTTATCCAATCAAGCACTTGGTCAAGGCTATGAGGCTTCAATTCCTTCTGCAAGGCACTCAGCCCAAAATCATGGATTTCATAAAATAGATCAATGCACATTGAATCCTTAGGTCTAAATTTTTTTGGGACCTTCAACAAGGTATCTAAAACCCTTGAGAACAAATCATATGGTGATTCTCCTTTGTGCCTTTTCATTTTAGATAATTCTTGAACAAAAGGTGTTTGATCAACATTGCTCAAATTTTGTTGATGTTCAACCTGGAGTTCAATATGATTTGCATGTTGTGATGATGGATGAATAAGAACAAAAAAGGAATTACCATCTTAAAAATCATTCCTATTATTTGATTCACTAGTTCTATTTGCGTGAGGTGTGCTAGGATAACCAACACACACAACCCTATGTCCTTTCATCATTGAATATTTCAGATTGTTCTCAATATCCATGGCAATTTGATATGCCTAATGTAATGTTGCAAGATCTTTATCTCTTTATAGATAACTCATTTTTTTTATCAAATTCCCCTAAGTAAACAACCAAACATATTGCATCATTTGGTCTTAGAATTTCTGGAATATCCCTTTTTGCCTTTGAAAATCAGAGATTGAAAGCTAGGACTAGCTCATCCTTTTCTTTCTCAATCTTCATAATTTTTTCTCACTGAAATGGGATCAACCATTTCACCAAATTTCTCTATGAACACCACTTTGAACTTCTCCTAGGAATATATAGAGGATATTGGTAAATAAGAGAACCAATCCCTTGCATCTACTCTTAGAGACTAGACAAATAGCCTCATGATCACATCCTCGTGATCTACACTTATATCCTCGTGATCTACCTTACAGTCAATTATTAAATTATTGAATTCTTGTAGATGTTTATTTGCTAATTCATAATTATCACCAATGAACTTTGGTAATTTATTAAATTATAGTCATTTATTAAATTATTGAATTCTTGCAGATGTTTATTTGTTGATTCATAATTATCTCTGACTTTAGCTGGAATGACATTTGGGTAACCATTAATGCCACTAAAATTGATGGATTTGTACCTCTCAGTGCTGAAATTTCATTGACAATCTGGTTGGGGTTGATCACAAACCATGGTTGCACTGGGAACCATTGAAGGATACATACATTGGTGCATTTTGATACACCTCTTTCAAAATTCAAGAATCAACTCTAGAGTTGATCATTCACTACCCTCTTTCTAGCTTTCATCATGACCTTAGAATACCACAATGTATAATTCAAATGCATCTACACCTAAAATCTATTTAGTGGGAATATTTCAATAATAAGCATACTTCAACATAATACATAGGCTGTAAATTATAATTCAAAAGTATGCAAACTCAATATTACTATCCTTTCCCTTTTTTAGTGTTAATTCACTCAATAGGGAACCAAAGTATTTCAAGACTTTCAAATGTGGTTTTCACACACAAATATCTTGAAAAACAAAAGTGAAGAATACTTGGAAATGTTGCAGCTGATGCAAATTCTTCTTCCTGATTGGAAATAATTGTATATCTAAGTTTTTTTTCACATCTTCATCAGGTTCTTTTGATAGAGTCGCCACCTCTCTTCATAGAGGACTGAACTTCAAGCAATATGAAGCTACTTCAAGGATGAATTTCTTTTTGGGTCTTCTCCAATAGTAGAGTCACACATAAATTCATTTAAAGTTGTTGCAACAAAATCACTTTGAGGTCTCAAAACTTCAATATTTGAACTAGATGTTCAAATTCACCAAATTCTTGACTATATGCAAATGATACGACTATAATAGAAAAGTTTGCAACTGGAGATTCAAAGTTCTCCCTAGTAGAGTCACCATTTTGTTGGTGTTTTTTCTTCCAACCTTCAATACTAAGGAGAAACACAATGCCTAAACTAGGGTATTGAATATTTAGGACAAGGAATTTGCAATATCAATGGATTGAAGACAAGAAAATCCAATGAAAAAGGCTATGAAAGCCTTTTGCACTTTGAGCTCCATAGGACTCAGGAGGGTACTCTTAATTGTAGGCCTAAATGTATGATAAACTTATGCCAAACAATAAATTGCAGACCTATGAAAGTGAATAGTTCTTAGGTGTATGAGTAATGGGTATTGTATATTCTACTAGGTTCAAGCGTATTCCCATTTGCATTGAATATTACTGAGAACAAATAATTTAGATATCTTCATCTCAAACACATATGGGTTTAACAAATAAAACTCTCTCAAATTCAGCCTCTATATTCTTTCAAACACTATGAAGATACAAGGAACAGATATAACTTAAACAACAAAGAAAAGATTCATTGAGATTTAAAATAGTATGAATTGTTTCTGAAAATGTCATAGGCAGGTGATCCCACAATAGTGGTTTACAATTTTTGGCTAAACTTTTTGGCTAAACTGGACACTGAAATATTTTTTTCTAACTAAATATTCACTTTCGGGCACCTATAGCGGCTAAACCGTGAGGAATTTGAAGACGATGCAAACTAGAGTTTCATGACATTTTTTCTGTAGATTCTAAATATATTTTAAAAATTAAATTAGGGATCAGTCATATTATATTTTTTCATCTCCCAAAACTAGTTTCAAAACAGTCATTCTCAAGGAGTGATGTCTCCACCAGATAACACATAACTTTCTTTTCCATGGAAGTATACCCTCAATTCTTTCAAATTGATTCTGTAACTCATACCCAGTGCCTCCCACTTGTTTAGATAGGTGTTCGGTCGGAATATTTTTCCCTAATCTAAGTTTCCAAGTCAAACCATCATGAATTCGTATATAGTGGAAGACCAGATAAATACCGTGAACTTTTTTTCGGTATGCATCAAAATCATTCTTTTCGCTTTGCATTCCCAAGACTCTTCACACCAGTAATCTATATTTTTCAAATTTTTTTTATATAATCTTCTCTCTATTTTCCACATGTGTAGAAATTAAAGAGCTTCTTACTTTTCGTGTGAAAACCCAGGCTAGTTTAATAAAACAAAACAAATAGATATGTTCAACATATTTAAAATTATATTTAGTTTGAAGCCTGTTCTGAGGATTACCTGATTCTAGTTAGTTTGTGAAGTCTCCCTCCATTTTCATCCCTCAAAACCCAAGCTTTGAAGGGCTAAATTGCTATTTTTTTTTGTGGTAGAGATTAGGAATCAGGGAAAAGGGAGGTTCGAGCGAACCCCCTTTCAAAAAGGGGGTTAGATTGGGTTTTTTGGTGGGATGCATTGAGTGGGTTCACTTGAACCTAGGTTTGAGCGAACCCTCTTTTGGTTTGTTTGAACCCCAATAATGATTTTTTTTGGCAAGGAGTAATTTTTTGATAGTTTTCCTTCCTCATTCAAATTGTAAACCACTTTTGTGGGTTTACATAGGCTTTGTGATAAACTAGTGCCTAATCATGGGTCATGGAGTCAAATATAAAACTTTAACAGAAACCCTATTAGCAAACTAAGTTCAACCAATGGATTCAAAATATGCTAATGCCTTACATTAACAAATCCACTCATATTTGTCATAAAATTCTACTTATCAATCCCACTTGTGCACTCTAAATCACAGTTATTTGATCAAAGTAATTTAACTCTTTACTTGAAAGAGAACCATGACCAAACAACACAATCACAAGAAAGCTGCAATGAAAAATTCAAACATCCTTGATATATTGAATTCATATGATCAAAAGTTTACAAATCAAGAGACAACTTTATGACAATAATATATTGTTGCACAAATTGGCTAACACTTGCTCATAAAATCCAGCTATTACAATTTACATACTCAACTTTTGACTTAGAATCAACATTTCTCTATCAACCCAACATACAAAAATTTAGAACACTTTACAATGAGAAAAGAAAGAGAATAAGAAGAAATAGAAGAATCCCTAAAATTAGTTCATTGAAGACACCTGGCCACTTCATCCTCCATTAATTAGCAACAAGAAGTTGGGAAAATCCTCTCTCTCCTCTCTTCCTTTGCAAAAACAAACTTTTCTTCCTTTATAGTTGAGAAAATATTTGCAACAGAGAAACCACTTCTTTATCTTCATTTGCAAATCTTGTGCAACTTTTTACCTTGCCTTAAAAAGTCATTTATTGGTTCCATTTTCACTTGCAAGTGAAAAAATTACTTATGGGTGAAAATCCACTCACCCATATGCTCTTTTACCCTATAAGTTAATTTTTCTTCATATGTGATTTAATTATGGGTTGTGAGAAATGATTGCCAGACACTTTTCACCTCACAAGTAACCTATAAATGTTTAAAACATTTCCAAAACTGCCTCCCAGGCAACAGAAATGGTTATGGAAACTTTCTGGAGCATGAAAGAACATTTCCCAGCGTGTCCATGTGTTTTAAAATGTGCTTGAAGAGGAAAAACGCGATTCTTCTTTAATTTCAGCTCCCTCCATTATTCATGGTACCCAAAATTTGTGCCCAGTCAATGGCTATAATAAATCATATTTTTCCCTTTTCCTTCCCTGTGGAATTTAATAGTTGAATGCTTATCCACCATTGATTAGAAAATATTTTCCATAAAAAATGCTTTGCCTGCAGCCATCGATGTTTGTTTCCTCCATTTCCATTTCATTTTGGCGATGCACAATTTGCCATGAAAATTTGTGTAGGGACATTATCAATTATTTAGAGAAAACCCATTTCCTCAAAAATTGCATCACCGAAAGATTTCTAGGACCTCCTTTGTAAACTGGCCCCAGGACGTGTTCGCCGCACCTGAAATGCATTAAAATGACACATCATATGACCTTCATTTTTTATGAAAATTGATCTATAGATGTTTCAAACTGAAACAAGAAATGGGTTGTCCTTAGTTTCCAAAATTGAAAATTTTCGGAACACCAGTTTCAGCCATGTAGCTATCAGAAAAGGATTAGTTAATCCATCAAATCTCATCAAAGAGGCATGAAACTAAGCATGAATGTTACCATTTGAACCAAAAATTCATTGCAACAAATGAATTTTTAAAATTCATCATAAGGTGCAAAATATTAACATCCAAAGTGGCTCAGTCAGACTTTTCTGCAACTGCACCTATTAAAAGCCAATTCGAGCACACCAAGTCACCTCCTTAAATAAATATCAAATCTTCTCCTGGGAAACTGCCACTAGAAACACTAGATTATTTAGGTCTACTAAGTATGTGAGCAAGAGGGCTTTCCTTCAATCATCATTCCTCACAAGATATTGAGGGTCAAATTTGGCCTCCTGAAATATTTTGGAAATGCAAATGTCAAAATATGATAAAATGCATTTGCTTTTGACCCAGTAAATATATCAACTCATATCCCGAGGCTTTGAAACTAGACAAGGGAGCATATGAATGTGGGGATAATGTATGGAACCAATTCATTCATCATGAAAATCATCCAGTCGTGACATTATCAGCTCGAATAGGAGGCCACTTTGCAAGACAAAGAGTTTGCATACAACAAAATAGTCCCAAAATCATCCAGCTTTTCTTTTCAAAACCCTGTCAAAACTCATTATGAGAAGCTGAAAAATGACATGCATGTTCACATATGTCAATTGAATATGCTCACTAAGGGGTTTGGCTCGAAAATCAATAGGCTCCAAATTATGACCCTCCAAAGTAGGTCACTTGGTCAGATTTTTCAAGTGCACTTTTGAGTGTGCAAAGGAAAATTTTACATCATGGGCACTTAAAATGTTGAAAAATTGTATAGTCCCAACAGGATGTATGGTTTCTAGATTCTGGATGCAACAACCATATGACTAGGAATGCAAAACTATTTTCTAGTTTAGATGAAAATCTAAAATCTGATGTCACATTAGGCAATGATAACAAAGTTTCAGTAATGGGGAAAGGAAAAATTGACATTCTAACCAAGAAGAGGGGGAAAAAGTTTATTTCTGATGTCTATTATGTCCTTGGGTTAAAACATAATTTGATGAGCATTGGATAGCTTGTTCAAAAGGGATATAGAGTATTTTTCAAAAATGAAGAATGCACAATCTTAGATAAGCACCCCAACAATCAGCGTATTGCAAAAGTGAAAACATGACAAAAAATATAATTTTTCCCCTTAGAATACAACCATATTTGTAAGTAGAATTTTCTCAAACACAACAACTTGTGGATAAAGGGAAAGGTGTAGCATTCATACAAACAATATTTCAAGCAAAAATTAAGGATAAAAATTAGTTATGGCATCTAAGATTTGGACACCTAAACTTTGGATGTTTAAACCTATTACATAGGAAGAACATGGTAAGAGGATTTCCACTCATAGAGAAACCAACAAGACTATGTGAAGGATGTATTCTAGGAAAACAACATAGAGAATAATTTCTAGTAGGAAATCCAATGAGGAAAGTAGCACCATTAGAGATTGTCCACTTAGATTTATGTGGTCTTATGTAAACAAGATCAGTTGGTGGAAGATATTATTTCATGGAATTCATTGATGATTACACAAGTAAAACATGGGTCTACTTCCTAAGACATAAAGATGAAGCATTTGATTTATTTTGCTAATTCAAGGATCTTGTAGAGAAGAAAAGTGGGCACTATATCAAAGTATTAAGAACAGATAGAGGTGGTGAGTACATCTCACTTGAATTCCTAAGATTTTGCAAAGATCATGGCATTCATAAATAATTCACTACTAGATACACACCTTAACAAAATGATGTAGCTGAAAGGAAAAATAGAACAATCATGAAAATGGCAAGCACGCCGAAGTGAAAACGCGATCAAACAGCACAAATGTTTTGTCGCAATATATAATAAAACAACGGATTCCAAAGTAGTCATGACTATGGAAGAAGCGTGGAGGGAAGAAAACATGCGTTTCTCCGCTAAGGAGTATACTGGCAGCTGCAACGCCCGTAGCTGAATTTAGGAAAGCGGAAGCGACAACGCGTACAACGTATGGATATAGTGAAGAACCAAGGTGATAAACTTCTTCTTTGGCTAAATCCAATAAACAATCCAGCGGCGATGCTCGAACAAAATACTGGTTAGTAGTTGGTGGTAGCTGGCGAAAATAGTTGAATAAATAAATGGTACATACCAGCAGGTGATAGAGAAAGAAAATGCATGTCAGGCAGTAGGCCCTCCAAAATGTGACCTCTTACTCCATTCAAGTCGCCTTTCGTTAAAGTAGTCCCTGCGACACCTTCTAATAAGACAAAGATAGCCTCTACAAACTCTGCAGCACCAACTTCTGGGTGGAAAGTTCACCAGTATTAGGAACTCTATACCGCGAAAACAGGGTGATCCCGTATTGCACATCATACGGCAATTTTTGCTTCAAACCGGACACTAAAAATATTTTAACTAAAACCTTTCACTTTGGGTACGCGAAATGCCGCTAAACCCGCAGGAGGAATTTAGCATTGATGCAAACCGAAGCATCGGGTAATATTCGTCTGCAGATTTGCATATACTTTAAAGCAATTTGGAATCATAATCACTTCTTTTCGTAACCTCCTTCTAAAACTAGTTAGTTTTTTTTTAGTAAACAACCGTACTTTGAAGAGTGGCCGTTCGGTGTATAATTTTTCGCTCCGCCAGCGATAAATTTTTAATGATCTAGTACCATGAGACCAAGAGTGTCTGGATTGTTTCGTCTAGTGCTATGCACGATTTTTTTTCCTCGGAATCGCCCAAAGTCAAACTAGATACAATTTAGACATATAGGTGGGTCACCGTATAACACAACTTTTTTTGTATGTATCAAAATTCAATTTTTTTTTGTTGGATCAAGGACTTCAATATCTGGTGCACTTCAAAATTATTTTTTGATAATCTTCTATTTTTCCACATGTGCAGACAGAGAGCTTGATTTTTCATTGAAAAACCTAAGAGGAAGAAAAATAGCTGAGCATACCTGACCGAATTAATTAAATGCACTTTTTCAGAAAGCCTATAATAAGGACTGCATACTTACAAAAAAAATTTAAATGAATTCATTTGATCCTCCAAAAGGTAAATCAAAAATGGTTTTTTATCAACATTTTGATAGGTGTAAAGGAGACTCCGTTATAGGTATGGTTTAAAACTAGTGAGGTTCTATCCAAGGGGGCTTGGTCTAAGATGGTCTGATCAAACCCTCTTCAATTGGAATCCTTTAAATAGAACTTTTCAAGGCTTAAATCATTATATTTTCTAAACATATGTGATTTCAACAAAAGTCAGGATCTCCTAGAAAGTGTAAACCACTACTAGGGCAACACCCCCCATCAAGTCCACATTCTACAAGTTAAAACTCAAGTGACATGTCAAATCCAAATTTGGCAAGCATGAGAAGACAAAAAATCAAAAGTATAAGAGATATTTATGAGAAAAATGAAGGTGAGAACACACAGATCTGAATTCTCTTTTTGCATTATATTCACATGTTGCCGATTCTATTCATTTTGAAGATGCAATTAAAGCTGAAAAATGGGTAAATGAAATGGATGAAGAAATAGATGCTATAGAAAAGAATGAAACATGGGAGTTACTGAGTCTTCCAAAAGGAAAAGAAGTTATAGGATTAAAGTGGGTGTATAAGACCAAATGCAATGTTGAAGGAAGGATTGAAAGGCATAAAACAAGATTGGTAGTCAAGGGATACAAACAACAACCGAGTAGAGACTATGATAAAACATATGCCCTTGTTGCAAGAATGGAAATAGTAAGGGTAGTCTTAGCAATAGCATCCCAACACCAATGGAAGGTATATCAAATGGATGCAAAGTTAGCATTTTTAAATGTAGTGTTAAAAGAGGAAATTTATATAGAACAACCACCTGGATATGAGGTTTAAGGGAAAGAAAACAAAGTGTATAGGCTGAAAAAGGAACTTTATGGTTTGAAGAAAGCATCACGAGCACAGTACAATAGAATTGACACATTTCTTGAGCAATAGCTTTAGCAAAAGTGATGTTGAACCTACTCTTTACATCAAAAAAGGTGATGGTAAGATATTGATTATTATTTGGTATGTAGATGACTTAATATTCACAGGAAATGATGATATCCTCATTATCGATATCAAAACAACTATTAAAAATGAATTTGAGATGACTGATTTAGGGTTGTTAAGATACTTTCTAGGCATAGAAGTGTAGTAAAAGAAGAATATTTGGTATTTTTATTTGTCAATCAAAGTATGCAAATCAGATCTTGAAGATGTTTAAAATGAAAAACAACAAGTCTGCTCCAACACCAACAGCCATAGGTCTAAAATTGAGTAAGGATGATTGTAGCAACAATGTAAATCCAACACTATACAAAAGCATGGTAGGAATTATAATGTATTTGATTAGAACAAGACCTGATATAATGCATGTAGTGAGTTTAGTTTCAAGGTTTATGGAAACCCCAAAGGAGACACATTGGTTAGAAGCTAAAAGAATTTTAAGGTATGTGAATGGAACTAAGGGATATGGCATTTTATATAGTGGAACAAATGATTTCAAGTTAGTTGGCTACGTGGATAGTGATTGAGCAGGAAGTTTAAATGATATAAAGAGCTCATCAAGTTATTCATTTCATTTGGGTTTGGGATTCATTTGATGGGATTCTAAGAAACAACCAATTGTTTCTCTATCTACAGTTGAATTTGAGTATGTACCAGTAAAAAGGGTAGCATGTCAAGCCATTTGGATCAGAAAAGTGTTAAAATATTTAAGGCATGTACAAGAAGATTCAACTAAAATATTTTGTGACAACAATTCAAAAATTGCACTATCCAAGAATGCATTCTTTCATAAAAGGAGCAAACATATTGATACAAAGTATCACTACATAAGGGAACTAATCAATGATGGTGAAATTGCTTTGGAGAACTGTAGGTTTGAAGAACAGTATGTAGATATTTTTGCAAAGCCATTGGGAAAGGAATTTTTTTTTCATCAGAGAGATAGCTTGGGCATCATGGATGACAACAATTGTGATTAAGGGGGAGTGTTGGGAAATTAATCCCAACTGGGCGACTCATTTATTTCAGCCACCATAAACTTTCAATTTTGGTCCTCAACATCTTTTCCAAATCTGCCCACATGTGTGAAGTTTATATCTCTAGCTTAGACTCATTTTAGTCTTCCTTTCCATCAATTACATTAGACAAATTTTGAATGCAAATAATTTTAGACAAGATTTCCCAGCTGTAATATTAAATGAAATGAAATTCTTTTATTTTCTCTCTTTTTGTTGGGTCATACGTAGGTTCTAGAGAGTCTTATTTTGTTAATAGTTGAATGTAGTATTTTTTGTGAGTGAAGAGATAAATGTATGAGAAGGTATAGCAACCAAAATTTTCTACAGCAACAGATAATTGAAGAAGCGGTTAGAGGAAACAACCTATATTTGTTGTAGCAACAACTAAAACTACTATAACAGGGGAATTTAGTCTGTTTTATTTTTTGAGTATATGAAAAAAGAGAAGTAGCTTTGTATTTGGTTTTATGGCATCAAATTTTGTAAGCTTTGAATTATATGAAGTAGAAAAATCTGTTTGGCCAAATTTCAGTGTTTAAATTTCTGCACATTTTTCTTGTTTCCTATTTGCTTTTTTCTTTCTATTTTGTATTATGTCTTCTGCCTCTTCCTTCAAGATTTTTATCAACGAATTATCTTTAGTGGCCTCCCATGATCACTTTCTAGGATTGATCTTTAGTTGGATTTCCTTGGATTTTTTCTCTCAATTTTTTTCATTGAGGGATTTGATTGATGCTAGGCTTGTTTTATAGAACCACCAAAACATTGCTATCTTGGCTTGGAGCCACATTTAAATGGGTGATCCCACAATACTAGTTTACAATTTTTGGCCAAATGGGACACTAAACTGATTTTTTCTAACTAAATCTTCACTTTCAGACACTTATAGCGGCTAAACTGTGAATAATTTGAAGATGATGCAAACTAATGATTTGTGACATTTTGCCTGTAGATTCTAAATATATTTTTTTCAAAATTTTTGGAATCAAATTGCACTTCTTTTTCCATCTCCTTTAAAACTAGTTTTCTTCAGTAAACACCATTTTTAAGGAGTGACTCTTGTTGATCATCAAAGTTTGCGCCTCTCTGATAGTCTTATGGGAAATTCAACGAGTGGGGGACAAATTGCGTCTCACTAAATACCTCCAGGATTTTTTTATAGAAAGTAGGCTCTTCTTTGGGGGTTTTGAGATAAGGGAAAGAGGAAATGTAAACATAAAATGCAAAAAGGTGATGCACCAAAAATTTTATAACATTTGAAACTCAAATCATTCCTATGATTGATATGAATAGACACAGAATTCAAAAACCCTTCATTGTTCGAAAGAGAATGAACATCAAAGGATAAATTCAAGGACAATGCAAACTTTCAAATCTTTCCACAAGTAGTGTTCATTGAGATCCGATCAAACATAAAGATTTCTTAGGGGGTAACAAAACAATATTTCAGAAATCACATGAACTCTCCCTCCCAATACAACATAGCACAACAAAATAACAACTTTCAGGAAAACATAAAAAGTCCAATGACATAATCCAATTCCCTTAAGCCACTACTTTACCACACAAGCATAAAGCATGGAAATCTGCTACTTAAACTACTTAGATATAGCTTGCAAGACACAATGCTTCAATCCAAATGATAATATAAAGAAATAAACTTGAAAAAGGCCATGCATGCATAGTCTCAATAATTTCTCCTCAATAGTTCATGCCTTAATATTGAATGAACTTTGAAATAGAGGTCGAATGCCAATCCGCCAGTAGTTTAAACCTTAATAGATATAAAATTCCAAAAGTAGTGTTATTCTGTAACTTGCTTTTTAAAATAATTCTAAAAACCCTAAGAAAACTTAAGAAACTTCCTTTTAACAAAGAAAATATCTTGGAAAATAAAAATCCATCCTTCTGCCACTATGTCGCCACCCTCCTTATATGGTTGGAACAAAAGGAACACACCACCTCAACCTAGAAGTAAATGTCGCCAGGTGTTGACGGTTAATAACACATGATTCAATAAAAAATATTTAGTTAGGTTGCCATGATATTTGCACATCAATTCTCAGCTACTAAATTTATTCCTTTTAGATATTTGGCAAAGATAGAGGCTCATAAACTATTGAATCCCAAAAAAAGTAGAATGGAAAAAGGCCCAATTGACTGATCACATCATTCCCAGGAACCACCTAAAAAATTCCATCCCAAAAACTGAGAAAAGGAAAAAAGGAAAGGGCCAACCAACTTTGAAAAACTCCTCAATCATGTTGCTTCATAAGAAGTACAAATAGCCTACAATGAAGAGATGATGTGTTGACACAACAAAAACTCTCGAGCTTATGAATATAGCTCCCAAGAAAAGGACCGACGAGTTAGCATGTGTCCCGAACTCTCTCTCGAAAGGAAGGAAAAAGATGAAAGGTGCACAACTGTGGACCATATGGAAAATTACACATCTTTTTGATGATTTTATTTGAGTGCGGTTGCACCCGAAGCTGAAATCATTTATGCAAACCAAATATAGAAATGAATGAGGGAAAAAGAAAATGTTCTATAGTTCTGGGAACTCATAGGGGTCTCTGCTCTACGAAGATAGGAACCTAGGCCTCTGGTTGTTCTTGGAGTTTGACGAAGGTGGCACACTGAGCCTCCCAATACACATCACTTGTTAGAAAAAGGGTCTGGATCTGTCTTTATGCTTGTTCAAGATCAAAAATATCCTTAAAAGACACGATCCCCTATCTAGAAGAAATCACACCTAGGTGATTATACAGTCAAGAAAGAGG
>VDFB02235537.1:0-12177 GCA_007258455.2 Sequoia sempervirens | reverse complement strand
TAACTTATGCCAATATAATCCTTTTTTGTCGCTGAAACAAAAGAGAATGTCACATCGATAGATGCCTGGAGATGGATCCCGATCGCTGTGACATCAAATAAGTCTTGCCTATATGATCTTTCAACGAAGGTTGGTGTGACATACCAATTTCGCTAAGACATCATATCGATGCCGCAACTCTTTCCGATATGAACTTTCTTGTGCCGGTTGCCAAGACACAAAGCGCTTGATGAAACAACATGCTGATAGGGATATCTTACGTCGATTAACTACCTTATGAGTTAGTCGGTGAGACCTGACTCATTCGGTAAGACCTCGCAGCGGTGAACACAACTCATGCCAATATGTGTAAGCCCGAAAGAGAAACAATCAATACTGATATGCAAAAAGAAACCACCTACAAAAGAAACCCTCTGTCAAGCTCTGTCAGACAAAGAAGTAGCATTCACAAAATGAACCAGAAATCTCATCACCATGAATTTGAATCATAACAAATATCAGTCTGTAATAGCCAAGAGACATCAAAGAAGTCCAAATAAAAGCATAAGGATCCAAACTGAGACTGTCAACTAAGTAGAATCAACTGAAAGGGATTTTGTCATCAAGGACAAACCATATGATCACAACTGAGAACCAACAAACTCCCCCTTTGTCCTTGATGGCAAAACACAAATGACTCTCCCCCTTTTTGCCTCAATGACAAAGGATAGAAAAGAAGAATGTGCAATGCCAGGAAACACAACTGAGAAGCCAATCAAATACCATTAGAAATGGCTAAAGATATAAGACCAGTTACTTGAACATACCACTTTCTTTGTCAAGTTCGATCAAGGCACACTCAAGATCACCTACTCCACATTCAGATTAACTGCAATCTAGCAATACCATAATTTGAGCACAAACAACCAACCTCTTTTTAGCACAAGTAATTTCAGTCACTTTCCATGACAATACAAAGCAAAGACCAATGATACTGGTTATTCTTCTTCAACCGACACATATCACCTCAGAAATAACTCATAACATCAAACATGTTCTTCAATCACTGATCTCCAAAGATAAATCCATCGACATCCCTTCAAAAGAAAGGCTTTCTTATTTTTAATATATTGAGGAACTCATCTATATGTCTCCATACCGCTCAAATATGTCATAAGGTCATACCATTATTTCCAAAACCCAAGCATCCAAAGAGTTCAATTTAAAAAAAATGTGCAATGTTATTTCAAAAACTTCTAAAAATTGTCAACCACAAGACCAAGCAAAAACATTTCTTAATGCAGAGATTTATCCATTACCTTTCAAATCGGATGATTACCTTTGTCAGAAATAACAAAAGGTTAAGGAATTTAAGCCATTTCTCTTTCTACAAAATACTGTCTAGTTTACTGACAAGACACTAGATTCATCAGCACTTTAAGAATTGAGCATCAACCTCACCAAAGATCTGTCAATGTACTTCTAACTTGTATTTCAAAAACATAATGAAATAGTGGCATTTACAAGCCATTTCTTTACATCTTATACCACCAAAAACAAATGCAAGATGTCATACCTCATTCTAGACTCCATAGGGGTGAAATATATTACCATAATAGACTCCCCCTGAGTCTTTGCTTCTTCTCAAGACCTAAAAGGCAACACTTGTGCAAGGAGTGCACAAGGAGTTTTCTCAGAAGCATCTTTATTGCTCTTGTTGTCATCTTGATTTCTCTTTCTTCTCCACTCCAATGAAGACGTTTTCACTTGTTTGCTTAAAGTACCTGTCTTTCTATTGAATCTGCATTGTTGTACTTTATGTCCAATGTTATTACATCCTAAACAAAATGAATTTTGGTAGGATTGTTCCGAGAAATAGAAGACTTCCCTACGCACTTTTCCAACATCGTTCTCTAACATTATTCTCATACTTGTATTTATTATATAGTCTCTTCTCAAGGACCAAAATTGTTACAATTGTAGCACACTACAACTCTCATTTCTAGGGACATTAGAATGATTCTATTTTGGACTATCTTATGCAATCAATTTCCTTATGACTATAGTCATTACAAACATAACAATATCCTTGGAAAGAATGATTATACCCGAATCTAATGATCATGCTAAGGATGTGAAGATCCCAAGACATTTTTCTCCTTTCTATGAATACCTTAGATTGTCTTCTAGTGTCAATGTTTCTTTTCCTTGATGCAACAATATCATCAGAATCAAGATCAAACCTTTCATTCTTGGTGTTTGCTTGGCTATAAAATTCTTTCCATCTCAAGTAGTAAACACTGTTTCATGTTTAGATTTGTCTGCAGAGCTTTGTCCAACCTCATATCCCACTCCTGTAGGATCTTTAGAATGCTTTTGCCTGCCCAACATCTCATTCAATATATTAGTACTATGATCAAATTTATGAATTTTACCAGATTGAGCATTGATACTTTCAAGCTCTTTTCTTAAAGCAACTACTTCTTCTTCAAGTTTTAGATAAACAATATTTTTAATCTCCAAATCAGAAATCACAACATCTGCAATCCTCTTATATTCTCTCACTTAGCCACTTATAATCATATCAGTCCTGAAGGGTTCTTTTAACAAGGAATCATTATCTGAACATTTCTTTAAATAATCAATCTCATTTTCTAGTTTATTACACAATTCATCCTTGTCTTTTAACTTGACTTCCAAACTCTCTTCTTGCTGAAGCTGACTTGTTAAAAGCTGGTTTTCTTTTCTAAGTAGCCTAATAGTATCTAGGGCACATAGGAGTTCACCTTCCAAATCAACCTCACTTTCTGGTTCATCATATTCCTGTTTAGAGTTAACTTCACCCAAATATTGATCTACTTCTACACAAGTTTCTTGATCATTTAAATATTCATTAATGATCTCCTTGGACTTCTTTTCAAAACTATGAAGGTTTACACCTTCTTCACTCTTAGATGTTTCACAACTTATTTCAGTATCCAAATATATCTCCTCTTGTAACTCACTATTCTAAATCATTTCAATCAACTTGTCCCAAACTTCCTTAGCACTGCTGTAATGAATGACTTTTGTGATGAGTTTATTTGGCAAGTTATTAAAAATAGAATTTATAGCTCTAGTATTGAATTCAAGTGCTTTCTTCTCCTCAAGAGTGGAAGGAGATGTTGCAGATGTAGTACAACCCTTTTCAACTGCTACCCAAACTTCAGATCCTAAAGAAAGTAAGCATGTTTCCATCCTATTTTTCCATATAATAAAGTTTGTTCCTTCAAACTGAGGAGTTCCAGATCTATGATACTCTACCATTTCAGAGCTACTTTTTATGAACTCTTCCTCATTATTCCTTATACTAGATTCAGGTTGAACATGATGAATAGCATTTTGTTGAGAACATCTTTTTCCCTTATTCCTTCTGTTCTTTCCCATATTAACCAAAGTACTCCAAGAAACTAGGAACAATCCTAGGTGGTTTAGACCTATCAGAGGACCCCTATGTTTTGATACCAATTGTTGGAGTTATACTTACACCGAGGTAACTGTTGCATAAATTTTTTTCTCAACTTCACTCAAGATTTTAATTTCGATTTCTTTCTGCTAAATAGAGTAGAGTAATCACTTTTGAAAGCACAAAGATATGACAACATCAACTCAGTCTATTATACAACTTATGAAAATATGATTTGAGTGAGATATCTTGCATTTGCCAAAACATAGCTCATATTTGATCTCAATATTACTCTGATTAATGCATTCATGAGTTGAATGTAATCATTCATAAATAGAATTGAGAACAGTAATAATCCCAACAGTGAACTGAAACAACAACACAAAAAAGTAGTGAGCACACAAAAGAATAAAAGAGACAAAATATTTGCCGAAAGGGAAACCCCTCCCCGGGTAGAAACCACTTAAACTGCCTTATCGGGCTTAATCTTCAAAACACTTTTAACAATGCCTTATAGGTAGCCAATTCTGTTAACCAACCTGAGCACCAACCCCATTTAGAGACACACCAATCTCAAGGAGCACCAACCCTTACTCGTGATTTCCTCGTAATTACAATAATATATCGTAGGATCTCTGCTTTCGCTAAGTCTACACCGGCTTCTAATAATTTGTAAACCAACTCTTGTATTACGTGAGTTTTCCAATACATCCCTTTGATACCGCCAAAATGTAACTATCTCTTAGAATTATAGGCCAACAACAACTTCACAAATTTCAACATTGGTTTTTATATACATTTCAAGTATGTTTGTTATGAAGAAATCTTCAAAAAGCATTTTTCACAAGATTTTGAAACTCTCTTGCTAATTTTAGAATATGAAGCTGAATAATGATGATCTGTAGATGATGGTAAAAATCAGAGAAACGTCTATCTAGAGAGATTTAATTTCTGTGCTGAATTAAGAGATATCAAATTGTAACTGAAAGATTTTCATCAAAGCCATGACAACCCACAAACAGAAAATCATATCCTCTAAATCCTCAGAGAATATATTGCCAAAGATTCAATGCCAACCAAAGATGTCTGCATGCAACTATACTTAGAAAAACACATGCTGGCCACAGTGTATGAGACTTCAAAAATCATTCGCTGAGACAATAGTCGCCACGTGTTCTTTGTGATTCGCTATGACCTTATGCCAGCTGCGTTTCTTTTTCCTTATTTGCTTTCGTCGTGACCCATCAGAGTCGGGGAGAAGACATAACAAATACATTATGCGTTACTCGAGAGCCATGTGTTATGTTCTTTCCAATCGCCGAGACATAAGCAAGTTTCTCACCGAGATGCCCTTTTGTTTCATTCACTATCGCTATAGCCTTTTGATATCGGAGAGACATCTTGTAGACAAGTCTTCGGTTTCTCTCGAGAGCTATCGCGGATCAACCTCGTTGCCGCGGACAATCTTAACACCTATGCCGCTGGCAACTTTTATCGCCATCACCATCCCCCATTTGTCAGCCGGGTGGATAAAACACACTCTCGGCCGAGATGTATCCTTCATCCGGGCCTTCGCCTTCAAGACAATGTAGCTCTGGGTGACATCTTATAGAGCATCCTGTGTCTTACCGAAAGCTCGCGTGATCATTCCTGTCGCCATGACATATCACTTTTGGGGAGACCTCATATAGATAACTTCGTTATACCGAAAGTCACCTATCATCTTGTGTGTCGCTATAGCATACCGTCATTGGGGAGACCTCTCGTAGAATATATTGTGTCATACCGAAACACCCTGAATTCACCTCAGATCGCCAAGAGAGAAAAAATCTCACACCGATAAAGTCCTTTTGAATTCCATCGGCGAGACATATCAAAGTCGGGGAGACCTCTTGTAGAGCACACCATGTCTTTCCGAAAGTCTTCATCCACTTGTGTGTCGCTGAGACAAGTTAAATCCAATAGCGACAAAATCCCCCATTGTGCTCCATCGGCGAGACCGAAGGTCACTCGTCGAGACCTCACGCCGAAAACCCCAACTCTTACTGAGATGCACACCTTTACATTGTCAGTCGGCAAGACAAGAAAACCTCACCAAGATATTATATCGAATGAAATCTCTCACCGAAAAGAACTTCATTTGACTTTGTCGCCAATACTTGATGGGTTCGTTGAGACTCTACATCGAAACTCATGAGTCTTACCGAAATCTCACATGATCATTCCTATTCGCCGAGACAAATCAATGCTTATTTCGACAAGGTCCATATGTAATTCCATCGGTGAGACCCACAGGGTTCGCTATGACATTATACCGAAGAAAAACCTTTTCTGATAAGACCTTTTTGTGCACGGTCGGTGAGACAATGTCTTCGGTGAGACCACATGCCGAATACAACACTCCTGCCGAAGGACTTCCACATGCATTAGTCGGGGAGACATCACCCTTTTTGCTATGACCCTTCACCGAAGCCTTAAACTCTTGCTGATATGTTCCCATTCAACCTCCGATCGGTGAGACAAAGCAATTTCGCTGTGACCACATACCGACGGTATAACTTATGCCGATATAATCCTTTTTTGTCATCGAAACAAAAGAGAATGTTACGCCGATAGATGCTTGGAGATGGATCCCGATCGCTGTGACATCAAATAAGTCTTGCCGATATGATATTTCAACGGAGGTCGGTGTGACATACCAATTTCGCTAAGACATCATATCGATGCCGCAACTCTTGCCGATATGAACTTTCTTGTGCCGGTCGCCAAGACACAAAGCGCTCGATGAAACATGTCAATAGGGATATCTTACGCCGATTAACTACCTTATGAGCTAGTCAGTGAGACCCGACTCATTCGGTAAGACCTCCCAGCGGTGAACATAACTCATGACGATATGTGTAAGCCCGAAAGAGAAACAACCAATACCTGGGATATGCAAAAAGAACTATCCTGACAAAGAAACCCTCTGTCAAGCTCTGTCAGACAAAGAAGTAGCATTCACAACATGAACCAGAAATCTCATCACCATGAATTTGAATCATAACAAATATCAGTAGATGTAATAGCCAAGAGACATCAAAGAAGTACCAAATAAAAGCATAAGGATCCAAACTGAGACTGTCAACAAAGTAGAATCAACTGAAAGGGATTTTGTCATCAAGGACAAACCATATGATCACAACTAAGAACCAAAACCTATAAGTTGGGATAATCTTGAGGATTGAGTGAGTCTTGGGCCAAAAATGTTGGCTGAAATGGATGAACAAGTTAAGGTTGTTAAGCAAAGGTTAGTTGAAGCTAACAATAGATAGAAAAGATACACTGATGCCAAGAGAGTGCCCCGTAATTTTTCCTTAGGTGAAAAAGTGTTGTTGAGAGTGAAACCTCACAAGAGCTCCATTAAATTTGGAAAGTCTTCTAAGTTAGCCCCATGTTACGTTGGATGTTTTGAGATTCTAGAGGAAGTGAATCCAGTAGCCTATCGAATTGCGTTGCACTAGCTCTTACCAAAATGCATAACGTTTTCCATGTTTCCCACCTTAAAAAGTATATACCAAGGGATAATCATGTAATTAATTGGATTGCTTTATAGGTATGGGACCTCAGAGTAGTAACTCTCAAGCTCATCAAGGTGCTAGGAACACATAAGCTATGCTTGTGTAATAGAGAAGTTTTTCACTGCAAAGTTCAGTGGGACCAGTACACAGAAGAATCAACTACTTGGGAGGAATATGCGAAAATTCAATAGAAATTTTGTCATATTCTGAATTCTTTTGAGAATGTTTGAATAATGTGTTGTTAGTTGTTATATTTTAATAATACTTGAGGTCATTGGGGACGATGATTCATAAGGGGGGAGTATGTTACACCCCAATTGTGAATTTATTATTTACTATTACTACATAGGATAAATATGAATGTAATGTGAATTCTGGAGATGAATAAATTATGCTTGTACCTTGTTATCAATATGAATGTTATCTAATGTGATGTTATTTCATTTGATGTTATCTCATTTGATGTTATTTCATGGAGAAATACTGCATAAATGTGAATGGATGGTTATTGAATTATTATTCTAACTTTGGATATGTTTATGTATATTGCATATGTTATGAACAATTGACTGTTGTGTGCATTTGTTAGTGGTTGCAGGTATGTGTTCCATTCCTCCAGGCGAAGGGGAAGTATCACTCGGGAGAAGATCTTGGTCGGGTAACCAGTAAAAGTAAACTATCTAGGCATATACACAAACCACATTAGAATGATTGTGTTGAGTCAGTTTGTGGATAGAAGTTGGAAAGTCATCCTTAGCTGTTATGTCTGCATTTGAGAGTATTGTTTACTACTACATGCATTATTGGGTGATGTTTATCTATTTGAGCTTTTTAAATCTTTCTTGTACTATTACAATTATATTGACAAGCGGGATGTACGTGGAAGTTATGCACATGTATAGATGTACCACACATAAGCACTTATCAATATGATGGTAATCGTGAGTGGCTATATGTGAATTAGATGTGAACATATATATGTATAGTATATACATGTATCCATATGTTTATGTATATTGATACATGCATACGTTGGTGAATGGAAACACTCATACGAATGCATCAATATAGATATACCTACACATATGTGTACATAGAGGCATATACATTTATACATATATATATGCATACATTTAATATAACATGTTTATTATATACTATCTTGCCTATACTCTTATATATATATATATATCAAATGTATGCTTACATTATAGGCTTACGATATATATAAATATATATACATATATATATATATATATGTAAATATATATTAATGGTTATATATATAAATATATATATACATATATATACATGATAGTATTTAAATATATATATATATATATGTATATAATATATATAATATATATAATAATATATATTTAACATAATATATATGTTATTAGGATTTGACTATCTCTTATTAAATTGAAGCTGAGTTATAAAGGTCATTATAGTCGAGACTATGATAATGGAGGTCGATAATAGTCATTATTGACTATGTTTAATGAAGCTGATTAAATAGCTTATGACTAGTTGAGAAAACTGAATATCATTCAGAAAGACACACGATTTATGACATTGTATTGCTGTCTATGTTAAGCTTGACTTGGTCGACTCCATTAGTAAAACACACCTTGAATTTGTCAAACGTATTTATCTGTTCAATTCAATTCATCCTCTAAGAAGTTTGATGGATACTTGCTATCATAAAATGGAAGTTGACTGATTCTTTTGGTAGTTAAACCACGCCAAATATGAGGGTGAGATAATGGAAATGGTGCCACCTTTGAATCTAAGTTGTTCTAGATGTCTTTTCATTGTGACAATTCAAATTAAGCATATGCAGATTGAATTAGTCTTTGGATTGTTGTCACTAAACAAGTTGACCTATAGGTGATTATGTTGAGTATTAGTTTAAGAAGTCACCACCTTTCTGATATGTTTCATGTGTTGCTTTGCATGGAGCTTGTTGTCCATTAACATGACAAAACTGTAGGATTTGAGGTGACCAAATTGCTCTATAAATAGTTGAGCCATTTTATTTGGAAGGGACACATTCTTTTCCAAGAGATTACACATCTTTTGCAATTCCATAATTCTGTGTTATTCCCAACCATACTTATTATATATTGAGAGTGAGAAAGTGTGAAATTATTATTTTGTTAAGAGGCAACATTGTTGTTTGAGAGAAGTAATCTCTCAACATGTGAGATAGAGTTATTTGTGATATTCTTGAGAAGCTGATTATCAAGCTATTTGTTGTTTGAGAGAGCTGCATTGTTGTCTTTTAATTGGATAAGCGATAATAGGCATGGGGATCTCTTCTTCTTTTTTATTTTACTTTTGAATGAAGTGTCTTGCATAAATGGTTGAAATGTCTTTTCCAGTATGTGCATTTAAGATAACAAAGTGTCTTGAAAAGGAAATTGAAGCTATTATTCTATTTTCATAATGTTTTTTTAAATACTCCATAGTAGGAGATGTATGTTTATCATAAGTATTATATACTAGGTGTGATTGAACATGAAAATCACATATGGTGTATTTAGCTAGGTTATTGATTAACTAGGAAAGATTGTGTTTAATCCTAGGATAGATAATCCAGTGTGAGAGGGAGTTTAAGTACTTACGTGTAAGTAGGGTTACTCCAATTTTATAGGCTATCTAGGATGAAGGACTATCCATTGAAGGAAATAACTAGCTTGTGTACTTACTAGTTAAGTAGGATTATTCCAACTAGATTATTATGGTGATAGGTTATCTGGGATGATGGACTATCCATTGAAGGAAATAACTATGCGTAGCTTAAGATAGCCTTAAGTCAAATTGGCCCTACATAGTGTATGTGATAGATGAATTCATTCGAAGTACCAAATGAGAACACTTTGGCCAAAGTAGTGTGAATGTTCGAGACTCCACTCTAGATTGTGTGACTATTGAGACTACACTATCAATTCTGTTGGAAATAGGATGCCATTTAATTGCAAATCCTAAACATTAATTATTTCATGTATCTCCTAGATTCTTGGAATGTGTTCAACAACTCTAAGATTAAGATGAGATTAATATTTGATGAAATAATCATGATTATTGACATTTGTAATTAATTTAAACGTAAGAAGCATGTGAGAAGGCCCATAGTGAGTCTGCCCTAAATAATAGGGACACATGGGACATCACATGGTAAGGTGAAACTCACCTTGCGTCTAGTTAACTATACGAAGTAACAGTTAACACTTATGAATGCATGTAAAGATCCCTAAAGGGAGTTAAGTTGATGTTTTGCATGCTTGGAGTTGATTAAAAGTTAGAGTTCATCGATTCAGAGTTTTGGATTCGATTTGGGGTTATCTTAACAGTTGCATGCATGTTGGTTATTTTGAGTTGCATGGTGCTTCAATTAACCTTAATGGCTATCTTTTATTGAGTTGTATGGCAGGAATGCCGGGGACTACCCTCCGATTAACAAGGATGACCATTCTTTAGAATGGTGTTACTGAGCAAAATGTTCAGTTAACTATAAGCACTTGAAGCCAACTTACAGGTGCCCCCCCCAAAGACCTTTTTTTTGTGGATTCCTCTAATGCATGATAATATATTTTTGAAGACTCAATTAAGTAGGACCTTTGATGGGCGCCAACTTTGAGGAAGAGCTTTGGAATTATCACTGAAGTGAAGGAGAGTTGTAGCTTCAGTTTGGGACACCCAAATGCATGAAGCACATGTTGTAAGCTTTAGTCTTCACTGAATAACTCAACTTGAAGGAATATGGTGTACCTTTTCAAGGGCTTGAGCTTGTGCATTGTAATTATCACCATTTGGAGATTACAAGGTTGCATATAGTCTCTATATCTCATTCAAGTTGAAGAGAGTTTTTATAATTGTTATTGCAGGTGTGAAGAATATTGGTAAAGACAAAAGAAGTATTCTCAAGCAAGAATTGGAGCTATTGTAATTCAAAGATTGAATAATAGAATAATTCTTGGTGGAGTTTTTTCCTAAAAGGGTTTCTCCACGGTATATCTTGTGTGCAGTCCTTGATATCATGTGTAGTTCCTATAGACTTCTCTCCTTTAAAAAAATTTCTACAATAGTAAAATGGAATTAATCGAGATGTCACATCACAAAGAATATATGTAACAAAGAAAGAGACTTGCTTAGATGTGAGTAATATTAAGAGTTTCCTGAGAGATACAGTAAGCTAAAGAGAAAACACCTCATTTTTTCAGCATTTGGTGTGGTGAGGGTTGGGTAGAGTATTGGGATGCCTTTCTCTCTTAAAAGATTGGAGGTTTTTTAGCTTAGTGGGAGGTTTTATTATTTTTATTATTTTCTTATTTTGGAATTAAATTTTGTTACAATGAATTCAAGGTTAGAGATTAAAAGGTTCAATGGTTCTAACTATGAAATGTGGAAAATTAAAAATGGAAGATCTTCTTGAAGAAAGAGATAAGTGGTTAGCAGTTAATAATGAGACAAAGACACCTACAACTATTTCAGATGAAGATTGGGCTAAGTTAGATAAGAAGGCAAGAGGAACAATAAGGTTATGTCTTGCTGATGTTGTTCTTTTGAATGTTTCAATGGAAACTAGTGCATATAAATTATGGAAAAGAATAGGGGATATTTATCAAACTAAGAGTCTCACTAATAAGTTGTATCTGAAAAGGAAATTATATTCATTGAAAATGAAAGATGGTGATTCAGTAGCACAACATTTAAATGCTTTCAATTTAATTCTCAGTTAGTTAGCATCTGTAGATGTAAAGCTAGAGGATGAGGATAAGTGTATTTTATTACTTTGTTCTTTACCAAATTCTTGGGAAAGTCTAATTGTTGCAATTAGTGGAAATGGTGCAGATCCAAAGATGGACAACATTATTCCTACTCTCCTATCATAGGAGATGAGGAGGAAGTCTAAGGAGGAAATCCAAGATGCCTTGTTTGTAAAAAGTAGGCCTAAGAAAAAGGAGCCTAAGGGAAACAAGGAAGGGAAGGGTGAGTCAGAAGGACGAAGTAAGGTAAAGTGTTGGAACTGTGGGAAACCAAGACATGTGAAGAAGGATTGTAAGAACAAGAAAGAGAGTTTTGATTCTTCTACAGAGGAGTCCTTAGATAATAGTAATGATGCATTGGTTATTTCAGCTAATATTGTTTGTGATAACTCTTTGCTTCATGTTTTAAAGTAATCTT
>VDFB02235536.1:0-43917 GCA_007258455.2 Sequoia sempervirens | reverse complement strand
AATTGTTGCTTCGTCGCAATTTCGACGCCAACCACCGACAAATCAACAGAAAGGCTCGACGAAGTTGCTATAACTGTGATGAAGATTTCGTTGTAACTCCTTGCACATTTTGTCGCAATTGCGACAAAATTTTTGTGTTCTTCCGATGCTACTCCTTGATAATTTCATTGCAAAGTCGACAAACTCTTGGTGTTGTTTCGACGCTACTACTTGGATATTTCGTCACACATTCGACGAACATTTAGTGTTGTTTCAACACTACTCCTTACCCGTTTCGTCGAACTGGCGATGAACTTCTGGTGTAATTCGTCGGTGGAAACACAAAGTTTTCATCGATATTTCGACAAATGTCCAAGGCATTTCACGATGCCGTCGACCGACGATTCTTCACCATTACTTTGACATTTAATTCATCATTGGACGTTCAACAAAAAAATAGCAACAAAAATATTTTTGCCATTTCATCGCTCTTCTGACAAAGATTTGTTGAGTGACCGACGAACTACCATCGGAAAATAGTGTCAAATTCAGTAGTGAATTGAATGATCCTATAAAATATCTATAAAGACGCTAATTATCCTCTAAGTTAGATTTTTATGTGTCAAAATTGTTCTTAAAAAACAATTGGTTCAACTTTTTAGATTAAAAAAATATGGAAGTTTGAATATATGACCAAAAATTTCTCAATGTATGATATTATCATTTAATTAAATATTATGTAAACATTAAAAAATGTTAAAACAATTATATTATTTAAGAATGTCAAAAAAATCTTTGACTGTATTCTTTAAAAAAAATTAAATGTTAAAGCACATCATATTATAGATTATATTTATTAATTAATCTAAAATTTTAAATTTATAGATGTTCATAGGAGGTTTCACAGTTATATAGGTTGTTGGAGTCATTGTAACAAGTGTGGATGTGCAAGTGGGATGTATTTGGGTTCTTCTTGTTTGTACATAACTCCTCATTTTATCAAGATTACCGACGAATATCAATGCTTAGGATTTTTCAAAGGAAAGGGTATTCGACATTTTCAGAATCCTCATCGACATTGGATACTCAAGTTTAATTGTTGGTATTTAGACATCCTCTTTGTAGTGAAGGAAAGATAAAAGGTATTTATGATTTGGTATTATCTTCAAAATTTTGTTTGGAGCTTCATTTAGAGAACAGAAAAATCTTAACAGATATGTGGGTATGTGCATAGAGTAGGTTTGATATTTGGAGCTGCATCAATGGGGAAAATGTAGGGTCCAAATCGTGTACATATTTGTTGGAGTTATGATTCTTTTCTAGAAAAACCCTCAAGAATACATAAACAGTTGACTAATCTTGCACTTCAAAACATTAGCATGCTGACTAACATTATATCTCCTTAAGACCAATCTTCAATATTATATATGTATAGGATGCTAAGAGCTTCCAAATAGGGTATGCTCTAGAGAGGCATTTGTTAGAAGCTTCGTTTAGAGAACATAAAAACTGAAAAAGATATGTGGGAATAGTTGGCCTCAGCTAATCGCTCCATTTCTTTGATTTCTTGAAGTTCACCTCTTGGGTCTGATATTTGGAACTGCAACAATTGGGAAAATGTAGGGCCCAAATCGTGTACATATTTGTTGGAGCTATGATTCTTTTCTAGAAAAAACCCTCAAGAATGCATAAACAACTATTAGGGAAAATTTACACAAAAAATGAGCCTCCTAAGGAACTCTAAAAAAATAAAAATTATCTCAAATAATACAAATTATTTAAATATAAAAAATATAAATTATTTAACTACATGAGTTAAGTGGGGACACATGTTTCTATTATAATTCCTTAAAAAACTCAAGTCCATTATTTTTTAAAAAGTGGTAACATATATTTTTATTGACAAACTCAAGTTCACTTTTCATTTTAGATTATTTCTTTTATTGATTTTTTATTTTTTATTTAAAAAATATTAAACTCAAGTTCATTTTTTTTAAAAACGTGGTAACATATATTTCTATGATAATTTATTAAAAAAATCAAGTTCATTTTGTTTTCTTGTTTATTTGTTTTTATTTAAAAAATGGTAAAATAAAAGTAACTTTAGATATTTGATTTTATATAAAATTTATATACTAGTATATTTATATTTAAAAATATATATCTAAAGTAGTCAAGGGATATCTCTTTTCCATAGTTTATTTGATTTTCTCACTTTTTTTTCCATCATTTTTTTTTAAAAAAAATTTTCCTTTTTAGTTTTGATATTGCACATTGATTTTCTCCAACTTTTCTCCTTCTAATTGTTTCCAATTTTTTTCCAATTTCTTTTTTTAGTTCATGTGATTTTCCTGAAACTTTTTACTCCTTCAATGGTTTTAATTTCTTTTGGTTTTTATTTTTTATTTTTCAAATTTCTTTTTTGGTTTTATTTTTTTATTTCTTAAGTTTTTTTTTTTGATAAAATTGGCTTGGCCGCTGAAATTTTATTAAATAATAAAAAATAAACAATGTCCTTGTTCAAAAGAGCATACTAATAGGAAAGAACCATGAAAAAAACCTCTGGTCATGCTGCTGCACAATGGGGATTCCAAAAAAAAGCTATGACGACTACATGGTGGAAAGGAGCTTCTCAACAACATTATACAGTTGAGAAGAAATCTGATCAATACAAGAGTTTTTCTGAGGTTGTTGTTTCAGATTCTCAGGGTCTTGAGGCATCCCCTCCGGACCCAAATGGTGGGGCTACTGAGGCTTCCCCTATTGAGCAAGGGATTGGTTCTCAGGCTGCCATTTCTGGTGTTAGCGTCATGGAGGCCAGTTCTAGTGGCTTTTTAAGTAAGGTTATGCCTGCACGAAGGAATAGTGATGAAAAATCTGAGATGAAGGCTATTGGCTTTCATCTTCAGGATAATTGTAGGTTGGCCTGGCATGATAAGGCAACACGTGTGGAAGAAGGCTGGATTACTGTTAAGGGCAAGAGAAAATCCTCTAGGCCTTCTTTTGACATGACTCTCTGTTCCTACAAGAGTAGTTCTAAATGTAAATCCTGACGGGTCTTGTTTGGGAGTTGCTTTTTGGCTGGCTGCAAGTTGTCCTTTCTACAACCTTGTTTTTTATTGTAAAAGGTTTTTGGTCCCTTCAAAACCTGTTTTTACCTGAATCAAAAACTATTTTCAATAATTGTAAAATATTACTATGTTACTCATTAGATAGGCATCAATCTTGAGAATAAATGATTCAATCATACTCTTTTAAATGAACAAATCTTTAACCGATAATTTAGGAGTAGAAGTAGGTTTCTATACACCTCATGATCAATGTATAACCAAGGGATTATTTTATGTAAGCCTTGAAATAAATCATTTTAAGTGAACCATTTTTTGCATGTGCACATCAACTTTATAAAGGTCTTAGTAATAGGTTAGTTCTGGTTAGAGAGTGACAAAATTCGGGATCAAAACTTTCATGTGGGTACTACAATAGTTGGTTTATCATGTTTGTATATCTTCGATTATAAAAAAAATCATTTTTAAGGTTACCTCTAGGTAAACACTCCAAGGTTTAGCTAAGCCGAAAATAAATTACACACTCTCAACAATTGAATTTTAACCCTACTTAAAGTCTATTGATGATCCCATGTTTTACCTTTCTTGAAAAAAGCTCTTTGGCCTTTAAGGTAAGAAAAGTTCTAAGATTGTAGAGTGGCTATTTTAGGACCCAACAAAAGTTTGAAAAAGGGGAGAAATATTCTTGGTTTACCAAACTCTGTTATCCACATCACTACTTTTATACAAGTTATAAAAGTCATTGCAAGTAGGTTTCAAACCTTAAATTCATAATAGTTAAGAATGTAGATAATGTTTGGATCTACACCAAAGTGTTCAATCTACAGTCATGTAATCAATTATAAAATTTTATGAGGTAGATCATAGTCCAAAAAGTGTTGCTTATAATTAAATAAAATTTTATTGGCCAATAATTTATAATCATCTAATGGAGTGGTGAATCAATTGAAAATACCTCGCAAAGTAAAAATAACATCAAACCAAGAGTTAAGTACCTTTATTTGTTATTTAAAATTATATTCATTTATTTTAAATGTAATTATCAATCTCAACTTTTGAACTTATAGTGTAACATTCCGCTACACAACCCCGAAGGGTAAGAGCCAAAAGAGGACAAGATAATTTTTTTTATTTTTTTTTTTATAACATAAAAAATAACTTACCCAAAAACACTTTCCAATACAATATATCGACAACATACATGGCTAAGCATGGCCAAACACAACCTAAGGGAGAGGACTAATCCACCCTCCAGAGAAAAATCCAAACATGAGCAAATAAGATAGCTCAAAAACTTTTGCTCTAGAACCCCTACTCTGAAACTCTTTGCTTCAGAACCTTTTGCTCTAGAACTTCATGCTCCGGAACTTCCTACTCTAGAACCTTTTGCTTCAGAACCTTCCTGCTCCAGAACCTGCTGCTCTGAAACTTTCTACTTTGGAACCTGTTGCTCCAGAACTTCGCAGCAATGACACATAACAACAAATAGAAAGTGTTGATGCACCAGAACTATAGCAGCAACAACACAGACCAAAACAGAAGGCGGCGATGCGCCAAAACTTTTGCAGACTAAAACATGAAGGAAAAATACTACCAAGATCTAATTTTTGTATGAAAATTAATGAAGGAAAAACTATAATGATCATAAAAATACAAGCGAGTCTGATACCAACACTGAGACTCGTAAGCCAAATGTAAAACATCACATTTCTTCTCATTAATTTATATGGTTACATTTTCACTCTCAAGCAAATACAACATACATAAATGAACATATAAGAGTAAAAATGCATACGAATAAATAAAATACATCAATATATAAGACAAGTGCAAGAGGAATCAACTCTGACTGGTGCTCTAATAACCTGTATGTCGGTCCCCAATGGTGGTGGCAACGCCTCCCTACCATGTGGACTCAAAAGAGGCCACCCCACCGTGCTCAAAGGTAGTCACAAGGCCCAAGCAAAAAAATAAGGCAAGGGTAACATATAGCCAACACTCACATCAGACACAGAGCAAACATGGAATACAATGTATTAAGCCAATGTCACAACATGAAGATGCACATACAATAACATGTCAGCTACTACTCACGACTACTAAGGTACGAGGTGCTAGAGAGTAGACCAGAAGGAGTATCATCATGGGTGCTCGAAGGGATGGCACCGCAAATCAAGTACACCTCTCATATGGACAAAGAAGCCTGATCATGCCCAAATCAACGCCCTGCAGACAGATAGGCTATCTCAAGTGCATCCTTAGCCTTTACAAGCGCTCAAGGCCATGCACGAGGACACATTATCTTATAAGTGTTATACTCCATCTCATTTAACCAAACGAGGAATCCAAACAAACATGAAACAAGAGAAAAATTGACAACTTTCAATCATAGAAACCATTTAAAACAGCCAAGCTAATATTGCTGTAAAAAAAATATTTAATAGTTGAAATTCAACATGAAAAAGAGGCATAAAATTACATAAAAATTCAAAGTGCCCGGATTAAAATTCTAAGCCCAAACCCAATTCATATTTTGGTGTTTCAAGTTGGAATCCACCTTCAATTTTCAACTTTATGACCCAAAAGAGGTGTTGTACTGAAAAACATCATTTCATGTATGGTTGGGCAAAAACATGGAAAGTGGAAGTGCCTAGATTAAAAATCAGACAAAAACCCAGTTAGTATTTTAACATTTCTATATGGAATCCAACTTTATTTTACATTTTTAATAGACAGTTAAAGAGCAGCAAATAAAAATGTCATTTATTAGGAAGACACAAATTTGGGCAAAAATGAAAGTGCCCAGAATTAAAATCTGTCAAAGACCCAGTTGATATCTTGACATTTCTACATGAAATCCACCATTAAAATTTATTTTTATCAAGGGGATAATGAGTAGCAAATAAAAACATGTTTTTACAAATTGGGCAAAAATGAAGAATATGAAAGAACCATAAATCAGATTTTGTTCAACAACCCATTTCATATTTGCTGGAAATGAACAAAAATCTGCCATACAAAATACTACAGGGAAGCAAAATGAATTTAAAACATCCATCATTCAAACCCTCAAGCAATACAAAAATGAAATTGAGGAATTCCTCCAATTTTCATACAATAAAAATAACCCAAATTAGAAAATTCACAGCCATACAAGAAATATGAGTAAATGCCCAATTACTAGTCATACAAGATCTAAGGATAACAGAAAAATACCTCAATTTGCTCCAAAACAAAAATGAGAGAATGTTCTAACTGGAAAACACAGTTGGGTTCCAAACTGGGACAACAAGGAGGAAATGACATACTGAAACCAACAACAGATGCCCACAAATTTGTTCTCCACATTTCTTCCAAAACTTTGCTGCCCAATTCATGGGGGTTTCTCTTCTCCTTCCAAAACATAAAATTTCTTCTCCTCCCCAAAAGAATAAAAGTATATATATTCAAAACAAGGTTGCCCCTTATTTTTTTTAACTGAATCCTCAATGCAATAAGAATGAAATAAATCATTTTATTAAGCAAACTATTAATGCTCTGGAAGGAAATTAATTAAAATCACTAATATCTAATATTCCCTCTTTCAAATAAAATAAGTAATAATATAAATCAAATATTAAAATACATGAAACCCCCAAATAAATTTAAATAAGACTATGAGGGTTCACAAAATGGATTAATATAATCATTTAAAATTTTCAAATGAAATATATCATTATCTCGAATGGTCAATAAAAATGATTTAAAAACAACATATTTAAAACCTCATGGATAAAAACCATTCCAAACTCCAAATCAATTAAACACAATGGAATACCACGAGAAGATGCCAATGAAAACACGTCATAACACAGACAATCAAAATATATAGCCTCATAACAGATTCAAGAAAACCATAACAAAATACCTCAATGACATACTGGTAAACCACATACAACTGAAAGGTGCACCGGAAATACGACTGAAAGGTGCTTCACATATTACCATTAGGTAACCAGACGGTAAGACATCAACAAGGAAACGCTACCCTAACAAGGTACAGTGGGCTAGGGTAGGGGACATTTGGCCTATGACTACCTCTAGTAACCACCATCAGGGAATATAAGTATGCTTAGGCCTGTGGATCCAGGTGAAGTCGATACTCAGTACCTGCATCAGTTCCAATTACACGTCAAAGTACATGTGCATATATATATATAGTCCAAAACAACATCAATCATCAGGAAGGGAGTCCTGACATCGTAAGCCTCTCTAATATGAGTGTTACGACATCATCCCTTTCCTATCCATAATCATACATAAGCAATGATATCAATATATAAACATATAAGCATGAAATCCAGAATAATAACTAATCATCAATGACTAATCTCATTATAACAACATTTAACAGTTAGAATACCAAATCAAAATAAAATGTTTTCTTACCAGCCTGGGTTTAGAGAGGTGTTACATATAGCATTTGTTATTGAAATATTAATTAATTGAATTATCTTATAAAAAATTTGTAAAGACGCTAATTATCCTCTAAGTTAGATTTTTATGTGTCAAAACTGTTCTTAAAAAACAATTGGTTCAACCTTTTAGATGAAAAATTATGGAAGTTTGAATATATGACAACAAATTTCTCAACGTATGATATTATCATTTAATTAAATATTATGTAAACATTAAAAAATGTCAAAACAATTATATTATTTAAGAATGTCAAAAAAATATTTGACTGTATTCTTTAAAAAAAATTAAATGTTAAAGCACATCATATTATAGATTATATTTATTAATTAATCTAAAATTTTAAATTTATAGACGTTCATAGGAGGTTTCACAGTTATATAGGTTGTTGGAGTGACTATAACAAGTGTTGATGTGCAAGTGAGATGTATTTGGGTGCTTCTTGTTTGTAGATAACTCCTCATTTCATCAAGATTACCGACAAATATCAATGCTTAGGATTTTTCGAAGGAAAGGGTATTCGACATTTTCATAATCCTCATCGGCATTGGATACTCAAGTTTAATTGTTGGTATTTAAACATCCTCTTTGTAGCGAAGGAAAGAGAAAAGGTATTTATGAATTGGTATTTTCTTTAGAATTTTGTTAGAAGCTTTGTTTAGAGAACAAAAAAATTTGAACAGATATGTGGGTATGTGCGTATAGTTGGTCTGATATTTGGAGCTGCATCAATGGAGAAAATGTAGGGTCCAAATCATGTAATTTTTTTTGGCATTATGATTCTTTTCTAGAAAAACCCTCAAGAATGCATAAATAGTTGACTAATCTTGCAGTTCAAAACATTAGCATGTTGACTAACATTATATCTCCTTAAGACCAATCTTCAATATTATATATGTATAGGATGCTAAGAGCTTCCTAATAGGGTATGCTCCAGAGAGGCATTTGTTCGAAGCTTCATTTAGAGAACAGAAAAAACTAAAAAGATATGTGGGTATAGTTGGCCTCAGCTAATCGCTCCATTTCTTTGATTTCTTGAAGTTCACCTCTTGGGTTTGATATTTGGAGCTACAACAATTGGGAAAACGTAGGGCCCAAAACGTGTACATATTTGTTGGAGTTATGATTCCTTTCTAGAAAAACCCTCAAGAATGCATAAACAACTATTAGGGGAAATTTACATAAAAAATGAGCCTCCTAAGGAACTCTAAAAAAATAAAAATTATCTCAAATAATACAAATGATTTAAATATAAAAAATATAAATTACTTAACTACATGAGTTAAGTGGGGACACATGTTTCTATTATAATTCCTTAAAAATTTCAAGTCCATTATTTTTTAAAAAGTGGTAACATATATTTTTATTGACAAACTCAACTTCACTTTTCATTTTAGATTATTTTTTTCTTGATTTTTTAATTTTTTATTTAAAAAATCTTAAACTCAAATTATTTTTTTAAAAGTGGTAACATATATTTCTATTATAATTTATTAAAAACTCAAGTTCACTTTCTTCTTGATTATTTGTTTTATTTAAAAAATGGTAAAGTAAAAGTAACTATATATATTTGATTTTATAAAAAAATTATATACTAGTATATTTATATTTGCCAATTGTTTCCAATTTTTCCAATTTCTTTTTTAGTTTTTATTTTTATTTTTTATTTTTCAAATTTCTTTTTTGGTTCATGTGATTTTTCAGTTTTCTCCTTCAACGATTTTTAATTTATTTTTGGTTTTTATTTTTATTTTTTAAAATTTCTTTTTTTGGTTTTATTTTTTTTTATTTCTTAAGTTTTATTTTTTATTTCCTTTTGGTATTTTATTTATTTTTCTTATAATTTTTTATTTCTTTTATGATGCTTGAACCTGCAAAAATAAATGAAAAATGAAAAATGGGCTGAATTTGTTTCATAAAAATAATTTATAAAATAAGAAGCATAGATGAATTTTATTACAAATTAATTTCATTCCAAATTTTTAAAATATTTTTAAAAAGTTTTGTTAAAATATTTTTGAAATGCTTTTTATATATATTTTTTATAAGAATGAAAATATTTTTTAAAAAACATAATAATTTCTATAATAGAACTTAAGAATATAAATCTAAAAAACAAAAAGAATATTTTATATTTAGAAAGATGAATGAGATAGAATAGTATATGTAGAGTTAAATTAATCATCATGAATTAATTAATAGGATTTTAGAAAGTTTTATTTTATAAAATAAATAATTAATTTTTATTTTGGATGATGTCCCCATAATGGTTGATGTCATCTTTTAATTGATTTTTGATAACTCAAAAAGTTGATGATGTCATCCTTAGGAAGCCCATTTTTATGTAAATTTCCCCTAATGTGACTAATGTTGCACTTCAAAACATTAGCATGCTGACTAACACTATATCTCCTTAAGACCAATCTTCTCAATTATATATGTATAGGATGCTAAGAGCTTCCTAATAGGGTATGCTCCAGAGAGGTCTTTGTTAGAAGCTTCATTTAGAGAACATAAAAAATTGAAAAGATATGTGGGTATAGTTGGCCTCAGCTAATCAATTCATTTCTTTGATTTCTTGAATTTCACCTCTTGGGTTTGATAGTTGGAGCTACAACAATTGGGAAAACATAGGGCCCAAATCGTGTACATATTTGTTGGAGTTAGATTCTTTTCTAGAAAAACCCTCAAGAATGCATAAACAGCTGTCTAATCTTGCACTTCAAAACATAGCATGTTGGCTAACATTATATCTCCTTAAGACTGATCTTCTCTATTATATATGTATATGATGCTAAGAGCTTCCTAATAGGGTATGCTCCAGAGAGGCCTTTGTTAGAAGCTTTGTTTAGAGCAAAGGAGGAAAAAAAGGAAAAAACCTCCCCAGGTACATTTTATGTGTTTTGATATACTTATGGTGTCTCCTCTCAAAAAAAAGTGACAACAATATTTTTAATTATTGCAGGAGGATGATGATGATGATAATGGCGATGACGACTATCCTCACACCGGTATGGGAGAATATGTTTAATGTGTCAGTTTTGCTATCAAGTAAGGATCTTTTAGCTTGGAAGGAGAAAGGAAAATATGGTTGAAGATTTGTAAAATGAATAGTAAAACTTAAATGTAAGTTTTTAGTATATGTTGATTAATTTTAGTTGAAATTTAGAGTTCTGCTGTCAAGTAAGGAGCTTTTAGGTTGGAAGGGGAAAGGAAAATATCGTTGAAGATTTGTAAAATGAATAATAAAACTTAAATGTAAGTTTTTAGTATATGTTTAGTTGAAATTTAGAGTTTTGTATTAAACGCATAAAAGAAAAACAAATGAAATAGAAGACTATATCATGTGAAAATCAAAATAGAGGCTGGAGTATGTTATTGAAGTATGTTTTTGATAATGTAAGCAACATTTAGAAGGTGTTGTACCCTACACAGAGAGCCACAAGGGCCAGAAAGTCCAAATCAAAAAACAAAAAAACAAAACACTACACCAAAAAACACCTAATCAAAACTAGACAGAGACTAACAACACACATAGACCAACAACAAACCAGCAACATACTAGTTGGCCTTCTCCTAGTTCTTAGATAGCAGCTGAACCATATCATCCTTGACCCACTCGTGGTGGTCCTCAATCTTTTCCATCCCCAACTCATCCTTCATGGCGGCCGACATGGTGCTAGTGACACAGTGAATCATCTTGATCATGAAGCGGGTCAACCCATAGAATTTTTTGTCCAAGATGTCCAATATTTCTTTTAGCACACCAAGATCCTCCCCACCTCCTGTAGTGTAGTCAAGATCATTCTACTCGATCTCCAGTAGCTTCAATGAGTGGGAGGCCGAAGCCTCCCCTCGAGCTTTTCCCTTGTTAGGAACAAAAGAGGGACCTCTAGATTTTTCATCTTCCTCATCCTCTGACACCTCTTCCACTCTACTTTCTTTGCTGTTAGACAACTCCTCTTCAATTTCCAAGTCTCTAATCTGCACTTTTTTCTTATTCTTTGCCAGCCTGCTAGAGTGCCTAATGATGGCATCACAACCAATAACAATAGTCTCCGCAACCACCATATCACCCAAGGAGTCCTTGCTCACAACATTCTTCCCTTTACTCAGAGGCACCTTCTCCTCCTTACCTTTCTTCTTCATGTCAGGCTTAGCAGGAGTCTTAGTAGGGGTAGACTTTAGGTCACACAAACTAACCACCACACTGGTTTGGGCAACACCATCAATACCCTTGAGTTTTTTAGTAGCAGGTTTGGGTTTCTGAGGATCAACAGGGGTCAGGTGACTCTTTCTGATAGGGCCTTTAGATTCAGCCGAGGACAAGTTGGGCATAATGGGGGGCTCAATTTCCTCAATACAAATGACCGAAATAGGTTTCAGAGGACATAAAGCTAGATGAAAATGGTAGAGTCTTAGGATAAGACCCTGATGGAGAGGCAGATGAGTAGGTTCATTGGGATTAGCAGCAACCAAATCAACACATTTTTCAACTAAATTTTCAAGGTCCATAAGCAAGAAAAAGGGAAAGCTCAGAAGAACCTTATGCCTAAGATGATTTAACAAGGGAAAATGGTAGTAGTAATAAGTCTTGTACCTTCCTTCTAGTGTAACATAATTTATCAGAGCAAGAAACACCTGGTTCTGTGGCTGTGAAAGAGCCTCCCATTCAAACCCAGACTGGTTGTGCACCGACGCCTCCTCCCCCACAAAAAAATTATTCATACTCTCATTGTCTTAGGTCTTAGAATGTTTAGGATGCTTCATTACAATGCTCTAGAGGCCTTTCGCTTGCACAATAACTTCCTCATCCACCGTGAAGGAGATGCGAATAATGGTAACATGATGATTCTTCTATGAATTGATGAACTGGGTCGACAGATTTGGGTCATGACCCACAAGTCTCCACCAGAGGAGCAATGCCACCTTCAATGCAAATGTGTCAGACTAGAGGATCCTTGTAGAATTCATTGCAATTATCCAGCTTCATCTGCACCCTATCACCTCCCATGATGTCGCTTTACACACTGTATAACCAAGAACTCTAAAAATAAAGAAGGTTAGAGACAATAGCAAGGTGAAAAAATTCCCACACAAAAAGGCATTTAAGCCGAAGACGATAATTTTTGGTAATCAATCCAATAGACAGATCACATGCATGAGAAAAATAATTCCCTGAAACAATCTTAGCGGAACCATTAATTGGAATCACATTGCACAACTGACTAAGTAAAAAGGACATGACAGGAAGGGAAGAATTTCCTTCCATGTGGCAGAAGCACAAAATTCTAGGCAAAATAGTCATGGGGCCATAATCAGAAATCTCCAAATCCATAGCATTTAAGGGTTGGCCAATATTAATTAACCCACAGAAAGAAGCTATAAGGTGTGAAACCAAAATAGTGGAAAAATATAAGCCAAATAGGAGCTTAGTCTCATAATTACAAGTCACATCAAAATCAAAAAACATGAATTTGAAAATCTGAGAGTTTAAGTAGATCCCCATAAGGAGGTTATGACAAGTATATTCCAACTTAGAATTAATCAATCGGTACTTGCCACAACAATTCATGATTTCTTTGTTCAACACGGGCTTCATCTTATAATTTGAAAAAATTCACTTGATGTCCATCCCTTCGATACAACTCATCATCCATCTCATCAGTTAAAGAATGGGAAAAGGGTCCAAACCAACTCAAAATAAAGGATGTGATCTCCTTACTCATAATCCACTGAATCCCTAATCTTTTAAATGCCAGCGCCCACACCTCCACAACAAAGGGACAGTGTAATAGTAGATGATTAATCGACTCTTCCTTGCCTTTACACAAAAAACATCTCTTGGGGATCTTGATTCTTCATTGGAGTATGTTATTGATATTGTAAAATTCATTTATTGTTTTTGTGCAGAAACGAGTGTCTACTAAAATTCATATTTTTTGTGTGCTTGTTAAATAATATTAATAAATTTTTATATAAAAGTAATTCAGGAATTTAAATTGGTTTAGTATGAAGGTGGAAAATTTATTTGTCAAGGTAGTAATAGGGAAATGGGCAAAGTGAATTCCATATTGTGCGAAACAAATAAGACCATATTTAAAAAAAGATTTACTAAACATAGTTATTTGTTAACATATAAATCATTTTGACTAGATATGTAAGACATATAAAATAAAAATATTAGTAATAAGTTAAAAATTTAAAAGCATTTTACAAAATGGAGATATTAAAAATATAAAATATTTTATTTTATTTTATATACAAGACATATAAAATATAAAGTTATTTGTTATCATATTAATCATTTTGACTAGAAATGTAAGACATAAAATAAAAATATTAGTAATAAGTTAAAAATTTAAAAGCATTTTACAAAATGAAGATATTAAAAATATAAAAGTATTTTATTTTATTTTATATACAAAACATATAAAAGATAAATATTAGTAATAAGTTAAAAATTTAAAAGTATTTTATCTTCTTTAGTGCCATATTATTATGTTCAATTAATAGTAATATTTTTGAATGTCTATATAGATTAGACGTTGATTATAATTGGTGGATACGGTACAATAGAATATATTCCTACACCACATAGTTAAATATTTTAACCATCTTTATATTTTTTATAATATATTTAAATACTATTTCTAAAATCAATTCGTTTACTTAAATAAACTAATTATATAATTAATTTTATTTAACCTAAATTTAGAAAAGAACATATGCCCATGAAAAATAGGCCATAAAAAGTAAATTCAATAGGAATAACATCTTTATAGTTAGACTGGAGGTTTAACTATTAATTAATTTCCTTTCAAATATTAATCCACTTACATCATTGAAAAGTCCCGCCAAAAATAGTTGGTATCAAACCATTAAAGTGATGCATTAAGGAAGGGAAACGACATAGAAAAGTGCCTTGAAAAACACAATATGTTGAGGCTAGTGGTATGGAGTAATCCCAATACCTCATAGTGTGTTAATGGTGAACAAATGTAAACAAGAATGCTTGTCTATGCTTCATTGTGTTGCATACCTTCTAGACGTCGACTAAGTGCATGGATAGTGAGAATGGCAAAGGTGTTACATGTAAATGTGTGAAAATATAGACTTGAAACAAATTTGTCTCGTGATTGATGCATTAGAATATGATCTGCAAATCGTGTGAAGAACATTGAGGCACAAAGAAGTGTATTATTGTTTCGAAGGCATAGAACATCTACAAAAGAAAAACCAAATATTGCAGAATGCGATAGAGGTAAGTCATTATTGCCTTCTAGAGTATCAAAGATTCAATGTACAAGAACTTTCACGATTTTACAAATATTGAAGAGCTCTTCTTGTGCATACACCAATGCAGGAAGAATCCATATCTTAAAAAAATAAGAAATCTCTATCAATTTTGGGAGGTTCATCTCATGTTGAAATAATGGGCTCCCTTATAAAATTAGGCTAGATAAAACTGCAACAGAGCTCACAGCACCCAACATGAGCTAATCACATTTACATAGAAATAGATAGTGGGATGGATAAATGGGTAGATTAATAATACCAAAAGCTAGTGCAAAGCTACAAGGACCAGCCTGTTTAGCCAACACGAGCCAATCATAATGCTAAGGTTGAGTTGATTTTGTCCTACTTTAACATCACTATGAGGTACTTGTGTCCCAAACCCTACTTTTGTTTAGGCCTTTAAACCCCATGTATGTCAGAGAGACCCAATTTATCGTTAGTGTTGGTGACCCTGTGCAATGTAAAAATTCATGGAGCTGTAAAATTTATAATCTTCTGCTGAATTGACACCATTGCAAATCTAATAGACTAGCCTTATGCATTCCCTAATGCAGAAAGAGGTCCTGTCTAAAAGTACAAAAGAGGTCCCTCTCACTTTTGGGAGTTTCGTCTCTTATTTAAGTGGTGAGCTACCTAACAACATCAATATAGGTAAAATTGCAAAAGTCTCTAGTTACAAGCTAGGAGACGAATAAACAGACCAACCCATTTAGCAAACATGAGCCAATCACAATGACACATATAAGGAATACAAGTGTCTTGTAGTGATGTTACAGAAGGATGTGAACACTCAACCTTGTGGCCTCATCCAAAAACCTTCTTTTGTCTAGAGCCTTTATCACACCATTTGAGTGACAAAGGTTCATTTTATCATGAGCACAAGTGGCCGATGCAAAGTAAAAAATCCTTAGTGACTGAAAAATTCATAACCTCTCATGCTATCCTTATGCATTCACCAACATAGAAGAGGCCCCATCTAAAAGGACAAAAAAGGTCTCTATCACCAATATCAAGCTAGGTAAAACTACAACAGGGCATGTATTACCCAACATAAGCTACTCACATTTATAGCAGGGTGATCCCACAATACTGGTTTACAATTTTTGGCCAAACTGGACACTGAAATAATTTTTTCTAACTAAATCTTCACTTTCAAGCACCTATAGCGGCTAAACCATGAAGAATTCGAACATTATGCAAACTAGTGATTTGTGACATTTTGTCTATAGATTCTAAATATATTTTTTTCAAAATTTTTGGAATTAGATTGCACTTCTTTTTCCATCTCCTTCGAAAACTATTTTTTTTTAGTAAACAACATTTGTAAGGAGTGGCGTTCACCATATAACACATAAATTTTTTTCCATGAAGTATAAAATTCCAATTTTTTTTGAATTTAGATTTGTAACTACAATATAAGAACTTGGTTTCATAGTGTTTTATTGAATATTTTTCCTTAATCAAGTTTCAAAAGTCAAACCAATTACAATTCAAATATAAGGACCTATAATGTATAATTTTTTGTATGTATCAAAATTCATTTTTTTTGTTGGATCAAGTACTTCAATATCCGTGCATTGACCCATTTTTCTTTTATTTTGATAATTTTCTATTTTTCCACATGTACAGAACATAGAGCTTAATTTTTAGGTAAAAACCTACATTCACAAGAAATAAAAATAAATATAATAATAAAATTAAATTTATTTAAAGCCGTATTGGCATGGTGTGATGGTTTATAGGTGGCATTGTTGTTCTTGCCACCAAGGTTCAAACCCCATTGGGGTGGTATTATTAAATGGTTGTATCTGGTTCATAGCTCCGGTCAAAAGCGTTTACCCCTTGAATAAAAAATATTAAATTTATTTAAAATTATACTTGTTGGGAAGCTTATAATAAGCACTACATACTTACAAAAAATAGTTTTTAAATGAATTCATTTGATCCCCCAAAAGGTAAATCAAAAGTGGTTTTTTATCAGCATTTTGATAGGTGTAAAGGAGACTCCGTTATAGGTATGGTTTAAAACTAGCAAGGTTCTATCCAAGGGGGTTTGATCTAAGGTGGTTCAATCAAACCCTCTTCAATTGGAATCCTTTAAATGAAACTTTTCAAGGCTTAAATCATTATGTTTTCTAAAAATATGTGATTTCAACAAAAATCAGGATCTCACATAAATTGTAAACCAGCTTTGTGTGATCACCCAATGGGCTAGATTTAAGTAGAAAAAAGCCCATTTAGCCAACATGAGCTACTCACATTAATATCAGGCTAAATTTATGCAACAAGAAGCCCATTTAACCTACATGAGCTAGTTGCAATCACATGGAATTTGTACGTGTACCTTGAAGTGATATCAGATAAGGATGATTAATTCCAACCTCATCCAAAAGCTTAAATTCATTTAGCAACTTACCATACCCATTTGCAAAGGGATGACTAATTTAGTAACTTAATAATATTAGGCTAGATTTAAGGTGCAAGGCCCAACACATTTTGCTAGCATGAGCCAGTCCCAATGACATGCCAGTCACAAAAGTACATCAAAGTGATGTTAGATAACCATAAGAATGATAAAATATGACCTCAACCAAAAAGGTACTTTAATTTAGCACCTTGTAAAACTCATTTGTGTTAGCAACACTTCTTTTATCATGAGTGCAGTTGGTGACATTCGATATAAAAATTCTAGGAGCTGTGAAAATGTGATATTCCACAAAAAAGTTTAGAGCAACAGATATTTAGGAGGCAGGATATCAACCCTGATTGACAGAAAGAAGTTTGTAGCAACCACAGATTTTGAAGGAAACTTTTACTAGATGCTAGCCTATAACTATGAACCGTCTACTTTTACTGATGACTATTTTGAATTTTTTTTAAAAAAATGTTATATTAAAATTCATTAAAAATCTATGGCAGTATAGAAGACTGAGTTTTGTTGATGACTATGTTAAAAATTTTAAGAATAAGTGGTAAGTTGAAAATTCAGAGTGAGATGACAATGTGCATAGACTTAGGTTTAACTTACCCAACGACATTAAGCAATAGTTTTAAGTGCAGAGCACCTAAAAAGCTATAGCATAATGAGAATGACATCTTAATAACATCATTCATGTCAAAATCCTGCTTAAAGTTTAATCCATCTCTAGATACTTCAAGAAATTTTGCCACCAAATTACGCCCTGCATGCAGTGTAAATTTTCCCTCCAACACATATAGCGCAAGTTTTGCATGCAAATTGCTAAAAATATGCATAAAGCATAAAACACCATTTCCCATGGCATGATTACTAAAAAAATCGACTAGAGCTCCCTTCAGATGGGGGCTACTATCTTAGGCATCAACGCAAGAACATTGCTCATGTAAACCCCATATAAGTTTCATGAAAATAAAGTTGCTATTTTTTTTTTGAAAAATAGTCTTTAGAAGTAACTGTGTCAAGTATAGTTTTTTCACCTTGTTATCCCCATTAAAAAGCCTTAAACCACCCAAACACTTCACCTGATACGAGCCTAAGCATTCTCTGTAAAAATCTTCAGACATTCAAATCTTTCGATGGACAATAAATCAAACATTATGAATATTTCCATCTTATTCTAAAACTCCAAACATTTATTCACAAAAATAAAGATTCTGAACGAATCAAAGCTCAAAAAATAAATCTACTAACCCTTTAAAAGAGAAAATAATCAAAGCCGACATATGTCCTCTGATATTTGAACTTTCTAGCAACCCCTACAGTTTTTTCAGTATAATAAAACCATGGAAACAAACAAATAAAACCCCTAAAATGTTTTTATTATAAACATGGATAAAAAACTAAATTCTCGGCATGTTGAACAATGCATTTTCACAAGACATAAATTAATCTCAGAAATGTTACGACTGGCCTTTACAAAACAAACAGATAGCTATAAAAAGCTTAAGCTACACTATTTCGTTGAAGCTTCTTTGTGCTCAAAGTTTTCTATACTTCCTTTCCTCTACAACTTTAGAAATAATTACAGAGAATGAAATCGATTTGGTCACCTCAACGAAACAAAAGAGAAACTTGGCAGCATGAAAAGATGCACTATTCCTATGGCTCCTCCCATGTGCAAGCGCTACACAGAACAATGGACATGGAAGAGAGGAACCTAAAGCTAAAAACACACAAGTTTTTCAACCAATAATAACAAAATGAGAATAAGCACAAATAAAACCTAGCACTCGCCTGGGATTTCATGAATTAATTATGCATTCACTGCTTGTATACCCACCAACCCTCCAACACATCTTGCACAATTTGCATTTAATGCATTAAACATGCATTCACTGCTTTAGTACCTATCGGTCCGCTACCAAAGCTTGCACAATTTGCACCCACTCCTTTAATATTTTCCAGAATATATAATGTTCCCCTATTTTCCTAATTTACTTAAATGAAAATGAATAATAAGCATACTCCAACCAATAGAAAAAGAGATAAATAATAATTTCCAAACACAAAAAATATGTTCTTAAATCCAAACTATAGGAAAAGGACAAAAATATTTTAAACAATGCAATTCGATTGGCCAAGCAACTATTTAAAAAGAAAATTCAACGATTGCAATAGTAAACCTTCCTATCGGCAAGAACTAATAAGCATGCTATTATAGTCACATATACATTAATGCTTATAATGTTTGAATTATAGTCTATTGACTACCTTTGTTAGAAGTGTGCATGTAATGTATGCCCTACCTCTCTTGTCCAAGATCTTGTCGATGTTGAAAGGAAAGAATTTGAGTCAACATGTGATTTTAACACAAGGATTACATATGTTTTTCTATCATCCATAAATTTCATGGGCTTGATGTTTAGTTTTCATTGACATCTTTTGTGAGGCTTAGTATGTTATTCTAAGATCTATCCCAAAATGAAGTGAAGCATATAACTTTAGACTAGGCATGTGGGTGGGTCAATTTTTTGAGAAGATGGGAAATGAATACATTAGTGGTGAGATGTTCTCTAATGCAAATGCTACTAGGTATGGATTATCTATTTGAAATAATCATCTTGAAGGTGTTACGCATGTTAGTGAGGCTTGTCAAGTATAAAATCAAAATACATGCTATGATGGAGAAGCTATGTCATGTGAAATTACATCCAATGAAAACAATACATATGAAGTTGATGCATGTGCAAGTTTTTAGTGTTTGAATAAATTCTTGGGACTAATTATGTTGTTGATTTATCCACAAGTGTTCAAGTGGAGATACAAGAAGTTAGTTACCTTTAGAATGTCTTTCATATAATTTTTCTATGTGAGATTAGTGACACCAATAAGGACTCTATGTACATGTGGTGAGATGGAAGATTCCATTTCATAAGATGAATATAATGATTATGATAAAAATGTATGCATAAATTTGTAATTAGATTAGCTAGTTCTTATGGATGATAATGCTAAAGATGTGTTTGTAAACATGTCAAATAAAGAACAAGAATGTGCCCTTTGTTTGATCAAATCCCTTGATTTATTCTTTGAGAATACCAATAATGATTACTAAAATTACTTGTCCACACGAGGATGAGATTTTTGACTACTTGAAAATGAAAATTGTGATGAAAAAATTGGTGCAAACATGAACATTTAGCTTAATGTTTTTTCTCTTGATGGTAATTGTGCTAATGGCATTGGTTTGTAAATGTTCAAGATCCAGAAGGGATGTTTATAGATAGTTTAAATGCTAATTTAAACAAAATATTTGATGTTACTCCTACGTATATCAATAGTCTTGAATATTATGTTGCAACCCTCATTATTTTATACTTAGGTATGAATGGATTATATTCATGGAACTACTTGTTAATAATATTCTAATGTCCACCTAATTAAAGGTCATATTATTAAAGGATTTTTCTTTCAATGTGATAAAAGTGATTTTCTTCTAAGAGGAGGAAGAGCAAGTGAATTTCTAGAAGCTTGATTACAATAGTGAATCGATCATAACAAGTTGCAATATAAATAACCTAAGATTGATAGGCAACTCTAAGAGACAAAGCCTTTACATATGGCACCTCATAAACACATTTTTTATGTTGATGGTTTGACCAATAGCTTGGGTTATGTGGATAATTCAAATGAGATTGAGTGTAATATCGCTCATAACTTAAATGTATGTTGGGTATCTTGTGTCCAAAAGCCTAGTGAGCTATACTATTTGTATCACAGTGAAGATTAGAATGATTTATTCCACTTTATGTATATGCTTAAGGTTTAAGTTTTCAATTTAAGGGATGTGATAATCCTACTCTCTATGCAAGTCATGTTTATATTTAGCATTTTTTTTTCAAAGTGACTTTGAAACATGTATTTATAGCCATGAATCAAGCATGGAGATTAGTGGATATGATGTTATAGTAGTAATAAATGGTGTTATTCTTATTTCACTTATATGCTCATTTATTTTTTCATAATATTATTGTGAATTTTTTTTTATCTTAGAAAGAAACATCCAAGATCAGTAGTGCCTTCAGTAACCTTATTCTATTATATTGCCTCAAAGACACGTACTACTATTCCATAAAGTAGAAATAGACATAGTTCATTTCCCACATTAATCCTTTCAAGAGAAACTCATGCAAATCAACTAGTTTCAACAAAACCATTAATAGATTCAGGAAACAAAACAAATTCCATGAAAGATTAAACAAAAGACATGAACACACAAATAAACATGGGAAAACCCTTACAAGTGAAAAATCCCACACTCCAAAATCCTAGATCGTAATTGTATTATTCAACAACAAAATACAATTATAATACAATATTAGGCTCACGGCCTTCATAGGAGATTACATATTGTTTCATTTTGGAGAATATTTGATAGCATAACTCATCACGTGACCAAATCTCTTAGTGTCAGAAATATCTTTCAGTTACACAACCTCATGGCTTGACCACTGGCCTCTCGGCCTCTCTATCACATAGCCGCTTATCCTTTACCTTCTGTGAGATACTGGTGCAGGAGCACCTACCTTAAAAACAAGCATATTTTGATGTTTTGCTTTTAAATCATTTCCTTTTTGTTGTGCAGTCCTAATGACTTTTAGGATGTGTAAGGGGACCTTTTTAGAGCTTATCTAAAATTAAAAATAAATTGGGAAGTCTTTTATAGGCGTTTCCTAAGTTTTAGGGGAAAAATGGAAAACACAGCGTGTTTTCAAACGTGAATTGTTTTTTCATTTTGGAGCCCGAAACAGCAAAACCTAACTGATTTTTCATGATGAAAAGAAATCTCTCAAGCTGTTGAGAGGGTTGGAGGCTTTTTGTATTGGATTTTTTTGTGAAAAGAAGTGAAAACAACATTTTTTATTCCTTCTTTTAATGTGAAAAATTGCAGATTTCTGTTCTTGCATTGGAAACAGCAAGCATAGGATTAATGTTAAGTTTTTGTTGATTTTTCTAGTGCGTAGGGAAGCTCCTTGTATCAGAATAGTGGCGTGTTAATTAGGAAATCCAATGCTTTTATTATTTTTGTACATTTTTTGGGTTTTTGTCTTTTATTTCTATTTTATCTGAAAGTAGTAATAATGGAGACTTAGGCCGCATTCTTCCTGTCCCAGAAATCACGGACTCATTAGGAATGTGGCCAAGCTCCTCTTTTATACATAGTTTAATGGTAGGAAGCATTAAGAAGTCTATGAGCAAGCTTAAGGTCTTTTCCTAGGCGAGACCAAAGGTGCCCGGTTGGGAAAAGACAATCTTTGCATTTACCAAAATGTGGCAGGGGTGTAAAAGTGTCTGATAAAATAGAGTGTGAGGTGTTTGCAGGAATCTTCACCAGGGTTGGAACGTGTGCAGAACTTTAGATTTGTCATTTGGAGGCTATAAACTAAAAATAGTCCAAGAAAGGGTCTTAGGAGCCCTAGTTTGTTTGTAAAACAGTGATAGCCCTGTGTAAAGCCTAAGAAGTGCTGAAACTATGAAAATCTTGTAGTGCTCCAAGATCTAGTTAGGGTTCCTTCTCTGTGATTGTGGTATTTTTGTAGCAGGGAGGAGTAATAAGCACTTTTCTTGAGGAAAAAGGGCCTATTTCTTGAAGCCTTTTCCAAACCCTAAGCTAGGGTTTAAGGACAGCGATAGGAGAATAGAGTTTGGAGCTTGGATAATGAGCTTTCCTGGACTAGTTTTAAAGGAAATAAAACCTATGCATACCCCTACAACGTTGTTAGGAGGATTTAGTGATTTGACTAGTCTTTAGAGGGATTAAGGACTAGATGGAGAAGATGAGAAAAAACACCAAGAACTCTTTGGAGGCAGCAAACTGGAAAATAAGCACCAAGAAACATTTTGTAGCAGCAGATTTGCAATGATAGTAGGGTTGATAAAGTGAACTAGGGGTGCCTCAAAGGTAGAGGACCTATAGGTTGTAGGGTGAAAGGAATAACACCTTAGGAGTTCTCAAATCAAGGACTCAAAGCAGTGAGATAGTATTTTCTCAATCAACCCTTTTCCTATTAGATACATCTCTCTCTCAGCTCCCCAACCTCTCGGCCAATTTTCTCCTTATATTTGACCCTTCAACTACCACACCCCTTTATGGTTTCACCTCGAGCCACATTCTATCATCCAACATTTTAATTCTGGCTGTTGGATAGGCAGTTGAACAAATCTCCAAATACAAACTAAGGTTTATCTACCTAACACCATGCTGCCCAATCGAAGAGATACTCATTACTGTCTCACTTTTCTTCACCAAGCACATGGGCCCACATGCCATTTGTTTTCGATGTCATTTCCACCTCTCAACCTTTGTCACAATCCACCATCCTTTTGGGTCACACCATTGCCATATTAGGGGGACACCAAATTGTCTCCCATTGATATAAGAAAGTCTCGTCGATGTTCACTTTAGTGCTCCAAGTAGTCCCCACATCCATTGGCATCCAAGTCACTATATCGCTGAAAAACCAAACATCAAAACCTCATGTCAGAGGTTATGAAGTTCCCAGAACCCATGACTCGTCGATAAAGGGATCGCTTTGTCACTCAAAACATGAACTTGTCTCTCAAAACATGAACTTATGAACCTCAAGTCAGAGGTTGTGAAGTTCTCAAAACCCATGACATGATGAAAAAATATGGAGTATCCTTCGCTTCACAATCACTAAGTTGGGAGGTTATGAAACTTTAGAACTCTGTGACATTAGGTAGGAAAACTTGAAAACTAGCGACAAGTAACTTAGGTTGATGGAAGAAATCAAAACTGCTCCAGGAAGTTGATCAAGCTAGTAAATTTGAGTCACATTTCTCAACACATATGGTTTAACAAAATTTATATGATTTTTTCTTGAATGTAGGTGAAATAAATAGCAATGTGGATGGGAGTGGCTCATGCTTACACTACCTATGTAACTAAATTATTTTATGGACTCCCATGGGTGGTTTAGTTCTTATTCATCATTCCTTGATGGTTTATTCTTTCATGAATGTGTAAAAAATTTTGTGATATAACTAAGTGTAGAAGGTTTATTAGTTTAATGATGTGCATCTCATTCATTGAAATTATTCTTAATAGAGGTAAGAAGTATTTTGTAGTTTTCCCATGAAAAATTTCCATGGAATTTATCTACGAGGTTTGAACTATAACTTATCTCAAAGCTTGGTTACTTGTAGCCATATAAAACATGGTTTTAATTGCATCCCTATTTTATTGGTTATAAGTATTGTGTTTTATGTACTTGGTTGGGTTTAGTTTTTATAAACACTGAAAAATGTCCCAAGCCTACAAGCAGCATTTTCTCACTAATTTGAATCTTTTCTACATAATTAAATAATTTTAATTATATCCTAATGTCATATCTTTTATTAATTAATTAGTTTTCAATTATTTAATTAATTCATTTTATCTTTACTCTTCTTGTGATTAATTAAATAAATATTATTTATTTAATTACCTCACTAATTTCCCTCCTTCAGTAATTAAATAATTATTTTAATTATTCATTATATCTTTTCTTCTATGATTAAATAAATTCTTATTTATTTAATTATTTATCATTTCCCCTTATGTATAATTAAATAATTATTTTTAATTATTTAATTATTTATCCATTTTCCTCCTATTGTTAAAAAAAATTCTTTCCAATTATTTAATATTTCATTTCCCTCTTTTCTTCTATAATTAATTAATTATTTTTGATTATTTAATTATTCATTTTTCCTCTCCTAAATTAAATAATTGTTATGATTATTTAATTAATTTATTCTTATCGCAACCCTTTTTCTCACCTAATTTCTTGGATCACGATCCATCCTTATCTCTTTCCTTCTTAATTAATCTCATGTTTTGATCATCATACATCATCACTTTATCCTCACCCTTCATTTGAATCTTGGATTTCTATAAAAACAAGGTGCCACCTTCATTTCAAGCTAACCACAATCTTCAAAAAATTTCTCTCAATCATTCATCTTGAGGAACCACAATCTTTGAATTTTTTCTATCATCTATCTTGAGATCTTGCTATCAGTCATCTATATTGAGCTTATCAAATATCTTGCATACTACAAATCTGAGAGCAATAAAGCAAAATGGAGAAGAGTAATGGAGGAGAATTAGGTTTGGCTTAGAATGTGTGATTTCCTTTGTCATCTTGTGCTTCATTATTATATTAGGATCATTATTATGCTTAAATTCATGTATTTTTGTGGTTGATTTCGATGATTCATGCCTTTTCTCCAATTTTTCCTATCTACAAATTGGTGAACCTGTTGTGAACTAGCCAAAATTTGCAAATTTTTTTTAGAAAGTGAGTTTCAATTTGACCTAACGATAATTATCCATTACACCTTAAGGTATATATTAACACAAAATCAGACGAGTCTTGGTAGAAGGAGAAGGTTTAAACATATGACCTTTAAAATTGGTTACACCATTGTGATTCTTTGAAGCTTGTATAAACACATCTAAGAAAATTATCATAAGGCTTATGATGATGTCGAGCATTCTTCTAAGGGTGCAATTAAATTTCCCATGAAAGTTGGAATAGCCATTCAAAATATACTATTTCAAGTCCTGGATCTCGATCTACCATATAATCTTCTCCTTGTTTTCCCATGGATTCATGCCATAAAGCTCATCCCTTCCATCTACCATCAATACCTCAAGTTTTCTTATAATGGCACATAAATCATGACATTGTAGTAATGTGAAGGGAACCTATAAGCATGAAGTATCTATCAATCGGGAAGTCTTGCCTTCTGCCTCATCTCATTATGTTGATCCTTCCATTTTATCTACAACTTCCACTCTAAATACCACCCTTTCTAAATCTAATGTTTAGATCCATGACATGAGATGTGGGGAATACAATATTGAGAGTTCCTATTTTAAACACTGAAAAATGTCCTGAATGATATCATACACTTGAATCAGGTATACTAATATCATTTCTTCTTGAAACACATCCTCTTTTTGCTTAAATAATTAAATGAGCCTAGCTATTTAATTAATTGCATCATTTTCATCTATTAACCAAATTCATTTAATCAGGTTATTTCACCCCCTTTTCACACTAACATTTCATCTTATTAAATTAAATAAATCAAAGTATTTAATTTAATTCCCTAAGTCTTTTAATTTAATTAAATAACCCTAAGTTAATTATATTTCATTTCACCCTTCCCCATTCATTAAATCATTTAATTTAATGAATATCACTTTAATTCTTCTAAAAACCCCTAATTGTATGATTAAACCTTGTTTAATTATAATTATCTAATTAAATGATTAAACCTTGTTTAATTAACAATGATCTAATTAATCCAATTCCTCCCACTTGCAAAGGAATATTCCAAAAGAATATTCCTCTTTTGTACAATTAAATTAAATTTTAATTAACTACATAACCATTTTCCTCACCCATGAGAATATTCCAAAGAATATTCTCTCTCCTCCAATCATTTGAAAAAGGGAATATTCTCAGTTGGCTTGTTGAGAAAGCTAAACTTGAAACCTCTTGAGCAAGTTAAATTTTGACCTCTTAAATAGGTCAAAAGTGTGTTTGTTTGGAAGGAATGAGAACCCTTGATTAAATATCATCTTGCATTCTCACTCATTGATGAGAATCCATGATCCATGCCTCATATTTCCTCCATCCTTGACCATTGATTAATCTATTTGATCTCAACCCCCCATTTCTCATTTGCTTTCCTATAAATAGGTAACTATTTGAAGATAAATGGATCCATCTTTTAGAGAAAACTTATGCTATTGAAACCACTCACACTCACACTCATACTTTACTCACATTTAGCATATTTAGTTGCATATTAGCTTTAAGCTTCCATTAATGGCTTCCATGCATCCATTTTAGCTTGTTTATAAATTAGGGTTTGAATTGTTTAGCTTAGAATCCACTTAGATTAGCTTAGATTTTGCATATTTAGATCAATTTTAGCATAAAACCATGTTAATTTAGCTTGCATCATGTTCAATTTAGCATAAATCATGTTTTCATCGACAAATCACAATAGTTTCATCAATTCTCTTCAATAAAATTGATTGAAACAAGCTCACTAATAATGGGATTGGGAAAGGGTCATTGTTCCACTTCAACACGACACCAATTCAAAAAGGAGATAAGTTCTAAATGGGTTAGAGTAGGCATTTAACTGCTTTCATAGTGTGTAGTGTTCAATTTCAATAAATGCTTAGTTTAACTTTCATTTGAATGATCTTGTTAAGATTGAGTATTAGTGGCTACGTTATGCTTCGATTCATCATGGATCAAGCATATTCAACCCAAGTACAAGTACCCTCAGTTGACATTCTGGTGCTAGAAGGAGGGAAAACTGATCAAATTCAATCAATTTCTAGCTTGAATTCCATTCATTTTGACTTTTGTAGGAAAGAGTGACACCCAACTCAATTTCAACAATTCCTTTGTAGGGAATTGCCATACATCGATGCTATCATCATTTGAAACAACAAATCCTATTAAATGCATCGACACTAATTAAACAAATGGTGATTCTAATACTTTATCAAGGTATTGAAGATTTACAAATGTGACACCCAATCAAATAGCAACACTATTGTGCTCTCTGTGTTGTATACAAAGCAACACCCTTATTCACTAGAGCAATGCTATTGTGTGTAGTGATTTCCAACCTTCATAAGAACTTTAATGATTGTTTTCAGCATGTGTTTTAATTTTTTTGATTTGTTAGAATACTAACATGCCTCTAACATTGTCCTGGTTTTTAGACTAACACAGTTTTATAGAATTGGAAGACATAGAGTTAAAGGGAAGAAGCATTCTTATCTTAAAATTTTATTATTGTAATAAGCATTTGACGCTCTGGGGCAATTATAACTCAATTTTTTTATGCTTTCTACTTTATTCTCTAGGATTTCACTAAATTTCAATTGGGTTCAAAATGAATGCTCAAACATGACTAATATTGAACCCTCATCTCATCATTGTCTTTTGGGCTTTAAAATTGAAGAAGGAAACTTAAAAATTTTGTTTGGTGCACAAAATGAATTTATCTTAGCCTTAGTTGGTAAAATGAATGATTGCCTTCTTTGTTACACATGACACACTTGTAGTGAATTTCCAATCCCCTTGCACTTTGTGCGATCTTGGGTGAAGAGAAACACTCCTAGTGTACTTTTCTATTTGTGTCCACTTATAGTACATATCCAATCACCTTGCATTTCATGCGATCTTGGGTGAAGAGAAATAGTTAAGTACACTTATATGCTTTCTGTCACCCTTAAGAGAGGGCTTACAATGAGACACACCCCACAACGGGAAACTCATAGGCAATTTCTTGCAAGCATGTTTACCGGTGGGATATATTAAAGGTTGGGAGATTGTGAGAAAGTACCTTCTATCCTAGATTGCATAACATAATGGACCTAGTACTATTCCTTAAGTGGAATGGGAATGCTAGTAAGAGCCTTAAGTGGCAAAGTAGGTGCATATACAATTGGGTGTTATCAGTTTGTTACTAAGAACCATTGTTTAGAAGCCAAAATCATTAACGCTTGTTGGAACAAGAATGGTCATTTTGAAGCCACCCCAAATTTGTGCTATTCTTTGTTGAAACAAAAAAATCCTTAGGATCTTTAGTATTTTAAGATTTGGTGGGCCTGAGAAGTGTGTGCCATGGAGGGGAGCTAGTGTTTCCAAATCTCTAATTGTTTGCAATATCTTAGTATGGACATTTCAAACATAGGATTGTAAATGATTGTGAGTCAGTTTAATACATTTCTTGGTTGCAAAACGTTACAAAACAAATTCACTATCTTCCTCAAAATTTCAAACACTTTGGCTTAAATATGGATACCTCTTGAATTAGCCTTGATATTACTACTTGTCCTAAGAATTCCTATCCTTAGATATTTCTAAATATCTTGACTTATATCTCAATCCATATTTTCCAAAGGTAATATAGGCAATTATGGCTTCAACCTCATGATTTTCATGAAATGGATATTGTGAAAGTTATGATGTTTTTGACATTAATATTTAGTTTGAAAACATAATCAAGATGAGTGTTTGTGGTAAAATTAATTTACTTAAGCAAGATAAACTTGACACAATTGAACGCCACATTGATTATTTAGAGACCATTTGCTCCCATTAAACAACCTGATCTTGAAGGTGATGCCATTCAACCAAACTTTGAAATCATTAATAGAGAAAAAATTGATATCATTATTAGTTTGAGAATCTTCACTTTTGAGACAAAAGAAACACCTACCCAATGGAGGAAATCTACAAACATCTTAGACGGAGAAGAGGAACAAGCTAGTATTGAGGCTGGAAGGCCCATATTACCACCACCTACATGGCAATAAATATCCTCTTTTTTTCCATAGACTTAGACTTTTTGATGCAGAGCAGGGAGGTTATCAAACAAACCAACACAGATTCACTTGACTTCAACAGGCTTTTAATCCTCCAAACCCTATCTAGGGTGATTTCTCATATAATCACTCAATTCTTGTGCTAGGTCTACAGACCTAATTTTCTTGACATATCTTGCAAAATTATTGTCAAACCATTAAACCATTAGTCATTTTAAACACCCATTATAGACATATTTAACATATCCAAAAAATTCATAGGACTCTTTTGGACTAGTACCCTCAAAATCAAGCAAGAAAGTTGTCCTAGACCCCAATTAGGTCAATTTTACAAAGCAAGTAACTTTTTAACAGCCCACAAACAAAAAATTGTTGTGGATAGTCAACAAAAAACCTCTAAAACCACCAAATCTAACACTCTTTGCTAGATAAATGCTCTCCTAGACTTCAAACTCCAAAACCCTCATTTACACCCATTTCTAATAGGGTTTATTGAAAGTGTGCCTTCCCACACTTATTTCACTCAACCAACACCTAAAAAATACCTTATTAGGTCTTAACACGCTCAAAAGACTATCAAAACCTACTGCCCCCAAGGATTTCATCCATTTCCACTCTCAAACCACTCAATTTCACTCAAAATTCTCAATTTTCACCACTAAGGCATCATGCCCAAAACCCCAAATGATCTTCCCTACTCCAAAACTCAACTCCTACACCTATTTATATCATAATAGACTCATTCCACTTATCCAAAGTATACACAATAGGTGGAGTGAGTCATATTTGCATTTTTATATCTTCAAAACCCCAAATGTTGGGTTGACTGGCTGCTTGTAGCAAATTGGATACCGAATCCTACCAATCTGATGAAAACCAATCAAACCAACCTTAGAATGTTTCTAACACATAGAAATATCAATTCAAATACAATTTAGTCTCAAATAAAACTATACAAAACCGTACAAATGTGAAGAACAACAAAATTTCTAGAAATTACAGAGTTTTCAAGAGCTTTTCATAAATCAACACTTTTATAACCTTGCCTCGAGTTCTAGAGGATTATTTAAAAATTTTCCCCCTAAAACTAACTAACTCAACCTCCAAAAATTTCATTTTAACCAACATGACCATTGGCAAATTCCACTTAATGCATTTTTGAAACTCTCGCATTGACAACTTTTGCAAATTTTTACAACTTTTGACAAATATAGCATCATGAACTCTTGAATGACTCAAAAACCAACTAACATGACCTATTATATTATAAATTGGTCTAATGTGACCTTATTCAATGTTTTCTACATTGAAACCAACTTAAGACCTCCATGGACCACATTTTGCAAAAGATGAATTTGGTGCTCCTGTACCATACAACCGGCCCAAAAAGGTTTCCATGTCTCTTGGAAATTGAACTCCAACTGGTCCACCCCTGAACACTTCAATTATTTGACCTCCTAAATCCCTTTCATCAGGTATACCTTGGCATTGATTCAAATTATTCTTGGTATTCTTGAACTATCTACCAACTAGACTCTTCCCTCTCTTTGCAAACTACCTTGGTGTATGTTCACTGACCTTCTCATTTGAAAGCAATGTCCAACCTACCTTCAAACCTATAGGCATACATTTTCCATCTGTATTTTGAATTGCCCTATTTTTTACTCTTGTTTCATATAAAAATTCACCCTATTGTCTTTTTCTTTCACCTTGTCTCACCCCCTCTTGTGCTTTTATTATTGTCCTCAAGTTCTCTTCCCCTAATGTCACTGTCCTCTTAGATTAAAAAACATCTGACTTATCAAATTTAGGAACCCCTGTTCTGACAAAAATTGACTGTCCCTTAACTCCTCTTGTGTTCAATGGACAAAATACTGTCCCAATCAGAATCCCATCACCCTTTTCTAACTCAATTTGAGCCTTCTCAAGGAATTCATCCTTGACCTTCTCTATTTCAGTCTTGGATACCAAACTATCAACTCTCTCCTTCAAATTTGCATCACATGATGAGCTTTGTTGTCTTTGACTGATTATCCACATCATCTTGCAATGGAATGAGTGTAAAACTACCCCTATTATGCTCAATTAGATAGATATTGCTTCTACAATCATAGATGGCATGCTTGTCATACTGCCATGGTCTCAAGCAATACATGACAACAATCCATTGGCACAACATCACAAACAACCTTATCCTTGTAGCCACCAATAATAAATTCAATCAATGGTTGTTCACTATCCAAGATGGATTGACTATCATTAAACCATGATATCTTATATGGATTTTCATGAGGAAACTTTTGCAACTTCAACTTTTATATCATTTCATTAGAGACCATATTTTTAGTGCAAGCAAAATCTATGACTACCTTGCATACCTTACCCTTGCTCTTACATGTGGTTCTAAATAGAGCTCTTCTTTGCATTGGTTCCTTCTCCTTGGAGGCCTTCAATAGTTGTCTTCTTAGCAACAATGATTCTCCTACCTCTGGAGCAACAACATGACTAGAAGAATTTGCACTCTCACATTCATCTTCTTGCACTATTTGAGCCCTTCTTTCACTTCTCCTTTCACCACCACTTGATGTAGAACCATGCTTCTCAAGACACTTGTATGTTGTATGCTCAAACTCATTACAATTATAACACCTACCTAAAAATATGTTTTAACTCTTACCACAACCAAATCTACCTCTAGAGCCTTTGAATCCACCATATTGATCAACAAAGTGTTCTTGTACCTTGCTTTAATTTTCTTGATTTTCTTGTGGCTTCCTTGGAGTGGTAAATGTGCCTCTTCGTCTTGAATTGTTTCCTCTACCTCTTATTTGTTTATTTTTCTTTCTTTTGAGTTTCTCTTCATCCCTTGTTGCCATCTAGTAGCATTCTTCAATTTTCCTTGGATTGTGCAAACTCAACTCATCCTAGATGTTGAACCTTAGCCCACTAAGATACTTAGAAAATTTTTGTACATCATCAAACATATGTCCTACTCTTATGCTCAACTTATAAAACTCATTACTATAAGTTTTCACATCCATTTCCCTTTGTCTCAAATCTGAATCTTTTTAGACATTTGAATTGCATGATCACTTAGCAAAAACTTACCTTTTAATCTAGCTACTATTTTGTCCCATGAAACAATCTTTTCCTTACCTTTTCTTCTCCTTTCAAATCACTCATAGTCCCACCAAACTAATGCATGCCCCTTCAATTTGGTTTTTTCTATGTTCACCTTTTCTTCATCAAGTACATCCTCACATTCAAAGTATCTAAAGCTACAATCTAATCTAACAATTATTCATCATCAAGATTACCACCATACATAGGAAAATAAAATTTTACCAAGTGTTTTTGTTTCCTTTTACTACCTTTAGTAGCCTTTCCATCTTTTTCTCTTCAAGATCCAACTGTTCTTTTACATCTTGATACTCTTCATCTTCTTCATCTTCAATGTCACTTCCATCACCAAGTACCACACCTCTTTTTTGACCTATTTCAACACTTTCCAATCTTGAAACCAACCTATTTTGGAGTTCCTTCAACTTTCTAATCTCTCTCTCAGTCTTCTCTTCCATCTCTTGCATCTTTCTAGTCATATTATTTCCCTTTGGAGGCATCTTGAATTTTTAACTTCTCACCTTCAATCTGTAACTCTTCAACCATAATAGATCACAAACCTATGCTCTGATACCAATTGATGCAAATTAGGTAGGTCTTCAAACAAACCATCAAAAATTCACTTGATTACAACAAGCCTTTAATCCTTCAAACCCTATCTAGGGTGATTTCTCATACAATCACTCCATTCTTGTTGTAGGTCTGTAGACCTAATTTTCTTGACATATCTTGAAAAATTCTTGTCAAAACCTTAAACTATTAGCCATTTCAAACACCCATTATAGACATCTTTAACATATCCCAAAACTTCATAGGACTCTTTTGGACCTACACCCTCAAAATCAAGCAACAACATTGTCCTAGACCCTAATTAGGTCAATTTTACAAAGAAAGTATATTTTAAACAACCCAAAAACCCCAAATTACTATGGATAGTCAACAAATAGCCTCTAAAACCACTAAATCTAACACTCTTTGCTAGATAAATGCTCTCCTAGACTTCAAACTCCAAAACCCTCATTTACACCCTTTTCCAATATGGTTTATTGAAAGTATGCCTTCCCACACTTATTTCACTCAACCAAACCTCAAAAATCACTTATTAGGTTTGAAAATGCTCAAAATACCATCAAAACCTACTACCCCCAAGGATTTCATCCATTTCTACTCTCAAACTACTCAATTTAACTCAATTCTCAATCTTCACCACTAGGGCATCATGAAAAAAACCCCAAATGATCTTCCTTTCTCCAAAACTCAACTCCTAGACCTATTTCTATCCTAATGGACTCATTCCATGGATCCAAAGTATACACAATAGGTGGAGTGAGTCATAATTGCATTTTTATATCTTCAAAACCCCAATTGTTGGGTTCATTGGCCGCCTACAACAAATTGGCTACCAAATCCTACCAATTTGATGAAAACTAATCAAACTAACTTTAAAATGTTTCTAACACATAGAAATACCAATTTAAATGGAATTTAGTCTCAAAGAAAACTATATGAAACCATACAAATGTGAAGAACAACAAAATTTATGGAAATTACAGAGTTTTCAAGAGCTTTTCTATTGTTTCATCAATCAACACTTTTACAACAACCTTTCCTCATGTTCTAGAGGCTTATTTAATATTTTTACCCCTAAAACCAATTGACTCAACCTCCAAAACTTCCATTTGAACCAACTTGACCGTTGGTATTCCACTTAATGCTCTTTTGCAACTTTGTCACATTGCCAACTTTTGCAATTTTTTACAACTTTTGACAAATATAGCAACATGAACTCTTGAATGGCCCAAAAACCAACTAACATGACCTATTAAATTATAAATTGGTCTAATATGACCTTATTGAATTTTTTATATGCAAAATCCATGGACCACATTTTTCAAAAGATGAATTTGGTGCTCCTGCACCACTTTTCTAAATGATCTCACGCAAAATTATAATCCCGAAAAGAAGGTCTACAAGCCGTTATTTCAAACTTAGGCTTCTTAGTTCAAAGGTAATCCAAAACCACATTCCAACACTCTACCTCAACAAAAACAAGTTTTTAGTAAACTTTTACAAATGCACATTGAGGAAACATCTACACATGTACATATTCTTTATGAGTCAAAACCCAAGTCTTTTTCATGATAATCAACCTATCTCAAACATTGGTCATTTTCATGGTCTTGAAATCCTCTAAATGATCTATCACACAATAAAAATCTATAGGGGAAGATCTACATGTCACCATTACAGACGTAGGTATCGTAATTCCAAGTTTGGTAGGAAGTGGGCCTTAATATTTTATCGCAATCGTAACTTCTTGTTAAGAAACTATTATGCTCGATCTAGGAGGAACCGACCAGATTTACATACCCACATCTATCCTCTCATTTAGGCCAGCATTAGTCTTTAGAATTTGAAAAATTTAGAGGTCTAGTATCATTCTCAGTACCTTGGTCTTGGAAAACAAATGCTCATTCTAAGTCAACATCCAGTCAAAAAATTCACTCACCCCTCCAAATTTCATCCTTCACTTCACCAAACTTTGCAAAATTTTTGAATACATCAAGACTTTTTGAATTAAACATCAATCAACCCAAAACCCTATCTTGGCTATTTTGCATATGAAATGAATCCTTTTCCATGCATTTGGTTGAGTTAGTTATCATCTTTGAACTAGTCTATCTTGAAGGTCATGAGTCTACCCTAAAGATTTCTAAGTTCATAAAAATCCTTTATCCTAACTTCAAAATATCAAACTCAAGTCAAAAGTGTTGTACCAAAATGTTTGGAAAGATCACTCTCCACATCATCCATCTTTTCATACCCCATTATAATCATTGCTCAAAAAAGACTTAGAGCCCCTTTTACCTATATTTGAGTCAAATAGAGAGTTCAAACATTACAAATCACAACACAACTCTCCCAAAGGTGACATAAAATGTATGGTAACGACAAGATCACAACACAAGAGAATCATGGAGAAAACCAAAGTCACATTTCCCTCAAGTGATCCAAATCCTCTAGAATTTGATTTGAGAAGCCAAGTTACCCCATCACAACAACCATCATCTCCATAAGGACCATATGAGATAGAGAAAATCATGAACAATCCATTTGAATTTATGAGGGAGGAAATCATGGAACATCAAACCTTTGAAAATTTAGCTCCTATTTCCCCATCTTTTGTGGTGTAATTAGTAACACGAGACTTGACTTCATGTATGTTCTCATCAACACCATCACTAAGGCTAAATCAAACATCCACTCCCAATCTTGCAACTAGCCTTACCAAGGACTTTGGTCTAACACTTCCATTTGAAAGTAGTACACTTGTGGGTACCTTTGATACCAATCCCCCACCTCCAACAACCACTTGGACACCTACCTTTGGTGCTGCCCCATTCCTGAAGATCCCAAACAACCATATAAACCTCTTGAACTTCATTAATACACAACCACTTGAACCTATCAGGGACATCCCTCTTCATCCATACCCATGAGTACCATAAGTGTACCCAATATCACAAAAAGCAATGTAGACCAAGTGTCTCAAAACATCACATAAGGGCATGCCAATACCATACCACAGAGTCAACCCTTAATGCAGATAGGGACATCTCTACCCAATCCTCTAATTTTTTTATCCATACAATTGGTTTCACAAAGCACATCCATCCCATCCATTATCAACCCATCTCAAAAAAATCCTTTGGTCACGAATCCCATCAATCTAGAAAATACCTTGTTTATATCTCTAGCATAAGGAAATCCTCAAGATATGGGACAAGGAAATATTTTTAAATAATGGACTCAAGGTCCTAAGGTGTCATTACCATTGTAAAATTTAATGGAATCATCCTCATCGTTCCCCATGATCTCCTCTACCATGCAAAATCAATTGGGACCTTAAACTTACATTCCTCCACCTCCATCTACCATCTTACAAGGGATGTTAAACCAAGGGAACCCTCCACCTCTCATCAAAAATCTGCTACCCATTTAGAACATAAACAACAATAACAAGAAGCAACCCTAGCAACCCAACAAAAACAACAAGCAACCTTTGTGTCCCAACAAGAAGCACAACAACAACATCAAGCTAATCAAGCAGCTTTAGCATCGCAACAACAACAACAAGCCCTTGTGGTGCAATAACAACAACAAGTTCAATAACAACCCCTCATGGTGCAACAACAATAGAAGGTCCAACAACAAGCCCTAGTGGCACAACAAAAATAGAAAGCCTTACTAGCTCACTAGTATGCACAACAACAACAACAACAACGACCAAGTTCCTACTATAATCCTCAATATAGCATCGTCAATACAAATGCATTAGGAACATATACATCAACACCACAATCACCCTCATAGAATCTCACACCATTATACACCCCATATAACACCTTATCATATCAAAATACTACATATAACTCATTCATCATCCCACCATATGTTCCTCCTCCAAACCCACAAGATGATCTAGCATCAAAATTTAAGGTGCTATCACAAGAAATGCGAGATCTTTGAATGGGAAAGACAAAGAAGCCCCATACACAAAATCTATGTCTCTATTCATTCGATCAAAAAATTGCAATGGTACCATTCCATCTCGGCTTTGAAATCCCCAAATTTGATAAATACAAAGGGAAAGGAAGTCCTGTGGACCATGTCAAATAATTTAACATCATGTGTATGGAGGTGGCTTACAATGATTCTTATTTAATTTGTCTCTTCCCTTGAAGTTTAATAGGTCCTGCCATGGATTGGTTTTCTCATCTACCTCCTGACATAAAAAATTTCCAAGAATTTACTGATAAATTCATCGATCACTTCTTCTTTAATCTTGACATGGATGTAAGTCTAGAAGAACTGTACAATCTCAAACAAAACAAAGGAAAATATTTCACCAATTTCTTACAATGGTGGAGACATAGAGCTAGTAAGAGCAAGTGGCCTCTTCCTGATGAACAACAAGTGGGAATCATCATAGAAAATCTAGATCCTTATCTATCTTTCCATTAGAAAATGTAGTGCATCACATCTTATGATGAGCTTGTCCCTAGAGCCCTTAACATCAAGAGAGCTCTAATCTCAGAGGGAAATACTCATGCTTACAAAGACAATTTCCCATTAGCTAGTTCAAATGAAAATCCTCATGTCTGGGCTAAGAACAAGAACGTAACAAATGATGGTGTGGTAGATGCTAAGGTAGTCCTAAGTGCTCCTAGACCAAACAAAAATCAAGTTGTTAACATTCAACCGATGGTGAAGCGAACAACACCTCCTTAGAATAATCATATCAACACCGACATGCAAAAAAGTCAAACCACCAAGAAACCATCAACCAAGAACCACAAGAGAAACCATCCTAGTACAACAAGAACGATCTTTGTGACTTTAAAAAAATCAAAGGACACAAAATGGAAAACTACACGAGGCTTAAGAAATCATCCATGACCTCATAGAGAATGACACCATATCTATTGAAGTACTAGCTGGGAATCAAGATTTTAAGATATACAAGATCCCTATGTCAAATCATAACAAAGAAAACAAAAATGACAAAGCTAAGGATTACAAAAACGTACATCATAGCTATTCCAATTTCGTCACTTCCTGCAATAGCGTCATCACTGTCATCACCATCAAAGGATCTAGTGTGGAATGTGGAGTCACCACATGAAATGGAAAAATTATGTCCAAGGAGTCTCATCTCAATCTAGGGCACAACCTACTTTTCCAACATCAAATCCCAACAAGTACAATCTCCTAGATCAACTTAAGAAGATCCCTACACAAATATCAATATTAGAGCTATTAAGGCTGTCCACCATGCATAGGGAAATATTGGAGAAAGCTTTGTCTGAGTCATCCATCCCTGAGGATATTGACATTGATCAGTTTCAAGCTATGGAGGGGCATATCACTAATCATCTTCTTACCTTCTTAGAGAAAGACCTACCATCACAACCATCCCATAATCGTTCTTTACACCTTGAGGTTATCATTCATAAAAATAAATTCAAAAGAGTCTTAGTAGATAGAGGTGTTGGTCTGAACATTTGTACCCTACAGCTAACCAAGAACCTAGGCTAGATTCAAAGGATATTATTGAGAAAGAAAATAGTACCACCATCAGAGCATATGATGACCAAGAACAGGTATCACAAGGAATCATTGCACTTCCTATCCAAGTGGGGCCTCTCATTTCTAAAACTACATGCCAAGTGTTGGATCTTGATCTTCCCTATAATATCGTACTTGTCTGACTATGGATCCATGCCTTAAAAGCGATAGCCTCGACCTATCATCAATTTGTAAAGTTTCCTTTTGAAGGTAGACAGATTACTATCTATGGAGATCTTGATCCTTTTTACTATTGCAAGAATCTTGAGGCCAAGTTCTATAAGATATCCCAAATACCCAAGAATGATGAAGGTCCTACACCATATACCTCATTTGTTGACCCACCATCCCTTACGTCTACATCAACAATGAAAATACCCATTGCGCAGAACATTCTTGACATCAAGGTAGTAATCCAAAATGATGGTTGTGGGAACTATAAGCTAATGAAGAACACCTTTGTCTTAGGAGAGTTGCCTATTTCTTCTCAATCTCATAGGAAACCCACATCTAGTAACAAAAATCCTAAGACTATCAAGATGGTAGCTACTACCTTCACTAAGTAGGGGGATTTGAACCAAGAAGATGTTAATGAGGAAGATATATCTAAACTCCTCTATTAGGATGAATGAAACGTCTCCGCTCTTCCCATGGATGATGAAAAAAAGGCTTGTTTTGGATGAAGGTAATGGGATATAACAAGAATGAGAAGCTAGGACAAAATGATGATGGTTTTCTAAAACCCATCGTTCCTAAGAAATGACTAAAGAATTTTTTTCTAGGTTGTACTACTAGTAGGGTCAACCTTATTGGAAAAGGTACTTCCTCTAAATGGGCTAAGGATTTCTCTTGGTTACCTCCATTGCGTGATACCACCTTAGATGACTTCCACCTTGATGTTGCTAACCAATTTGAGAATAACTCCCTCTTCATGATATCCATTACATCCTTTGCTCCAAGCCATCAACCGATTCAAATACACCTAGTATACCCACAACTCATTGACATGGACTAACAAGGACAACCAATTCTAGATTTATTCAAAAATGATGAAGCAATCTTAGAATTCATGGGAATCCATGCCAACTTACCATGGGAAGATTACAAGGTAGGTGTTGACATAGAGCTGGACATAGGGGCATACTATGGGGAGACGATTGAATCCTCTAGTCACAAAATTAATGATATGCAACTAACATGTAGATCCTTGAGTGAAAAACACTTGGTGGCACTCTTTGATCCCAAAATAGTAAAAAAAAGGGACACATCCAATGGTGAAAACCTCTCTAAGGAAACCAAGGATGAGGGATTCAATCTCCCCCTTAGTGAAATGCATCTAGAGAAGTCAATAGTGCTAGTAGAAAAGGCCACTCCAGTCAATGTGGGGATAGAAGAAGCACCTAAGATTACTTTCTATGTCGAATCCCTATTAGATGAAGGAAAAAAGAACCAAGAAACATTTATGAAAGAGCAAAGAGCTAAATTTGCATGGTCATACACATATATGCCAGGCCTTGATCCTAAAGTAGTTGTGCATCACTTAGCAGTCTATCCTGAAGCCAAGCCAGTCAAGTATAAATTAAGGAAAATGCACCCTCACATAGCAATCTTGGGGAAACTAGAGTTACAAAAGATTCTTGGTGTTGGATTCATCCGACCAATAGATTATGCTAAGTGGGTTTAAAACCTAGTACCAGTCTCAAAACCCACTAGGGGCATTTGGATCTGCACCAATTTCAAAGACTTAAACAAGGCATGCTCGAAGGATGATTTCCCTCTTCCTAACATCGACCTCATTGTGGACTTAACAACTGGGCATGAAATGCTATCACTCATGGATGTTTTTTTAGGCTACAGTCAGATCATGGTTGCTAAGGAGGATCAACACAAAACTACATTCAATTGTTCATGGGGAACATATTGTTGGAACGCAATGTCATTTGGGTTAAATAATGCAAGAGAAACCTATCAAAGAGAAATGACCCTCATGTTTCATGACATGGTCCAAAAAAAGTTTAAAGATTATGTGGATGATATTTTGGAAAAATAAAAGAAAAGAAGTGAGCACATAGGAGTCTTATGACCCATCTTTGATAGACTTGAAGAGTACAAGGAATGAAAGAATCCAAACAAGTCTGTCTTTTGGGTTACATCGGGGAAAATTCTTGTCTTTATCGTCTCACAAAGAGGGATAGAAATTGATCCAGGAAAGGTAAAATTCATCCTCGACATGGAACCACCACAAACACTAAAAGTGATGAGGGGATTACAAGGAAGATTGCAGTCCATCAGAAGGTTCATAGCACAAGTATCAGACAAGATCCACCCATTCTCACATCTTCTCCAAAAAGTAATAACTTATAGGTGGGATGATAAATGTGATAAAGCTTTCCAATAGATCAAATATTATCTACTGATACCTATAGTATTCATTCCATCAATACCAAACAAACTGTTGATCCTATATATCTCAACAACATCAATAGCACTAGGAGCTCTTTTCACACAACATGATCAAAATTAAAAGGAAAGGGTTATCTATTACATCAATAGAACCTTGGTGGGCTATGAAATGAACTATACACCCATTGAGAAAGAATTCCTAGTAGTAGTTTTTGCTTCAAAAAATTTCAAACATTACATGTTATCACATCAAATCAAGCTCATTGCAAAGATTGGCCCACTCAAATACCTATTATCTAAAGCAACTCTCATTGGACGAATGGCTAAATAGGTATTGATCTTAATTAAATTTGACATAGAGTATGTGGAGTGTAAGGAAATCAAAGGACAAGTGATCATAGACCAATTGGAAGAGGCACCCATATATGTAGAGAACCCCTTGATATTTGAGTTCCCTAATGAATCAATGTTCCTTATCTATCTTAGAGCTTAGTGAAAGATATAATTTGATGGATCGTTCACCCAACATGGATTAGGATAAGGTATTATTTTCATCACCCCTCAAGGTGATTGCATTCCAAATTCATACAAGCTATCATTTCCTTGTACTAACATTATTGAGTACGAAGCCCTAATCAAAGGTTTAAGGATAGTGGTTCAATGGCAGATACAAGAGATGAAAGTGTATGGAGACTCATAGCTAGTTATCAACTAACTATCAAACTAAGGATGAAAATCTTACTCCTTACAAGAAGATGGTAGAGAATCTCAAAGGCCTTTTCATTGTCATAACTTTTGAGTAGATTCCTTCCATAAACAAAAGAGCAACAGACACCATGGCAACAATCAAATCACTATTAGACATTCCAAACAACGTCCTCCAATGCGAATTTTTGGTAGATCAACTTCTCGTACCAACTTTCAAAATCCATGAATCTAAATTTTCATGTGTCATTGTTGGTCCTAGATCCCCGTGGTATCATGAAATATTCAACTACCTAAGCAGAGGAACCCTCCCATCTCATATCACCTCAAAACTTAAAAGGACCTTTGTCAAAAAGGAATCTTGATTCATGATCCGAGGTGATACCCTTTACCACCAAAGTATCAAAGGGACATTACTATGATGCCTTAACCAAGAGGAAGCCTTAACTAATTTAACAAAAGTGCACGATGGTATATGTGGATTCCATTAGATAGTGGTATGACATTGGCTAAGAAACTGTTGAGGACGAGGTATTACTAGCCAACCATGGAAGGAAAAGCTCATTAGTATGTGTGGAAATGTGTCCAATATTAACAACATGGAGATCTGATCCATGTCCTATCTTAGAAATTGCACCCAATGATCACACCTTATCCTTTTTCATAGTGGAGACTCGACCTCATAGGAAAAATCACTCCAACCTTATCCAATGGTCACAAGCTTATCATAATCACCACTGAGTAATTTACCAAGTGGTTCGAAGCCATTCCTATGACCTACATAATGGGGAAACAAATTTCCAAGTTTATCATGAATTACCTCATCTACCATTATGGTGTTCCTCAAGCCCTTATCTCAGACAATGAAACACCCTTTAAGAATCAAGATGTGAAAGAGCTATGCAAAAGATTCAACATCCAAAATTGATTCTCTACCTTGTATTATCCCTAGGGTAATGGTCAAGCTCAAGCTACAAACAAGACCATTTTGAAAATCCTAAAGAAAATGGTCAATGAAGTTGGTCGTGACTAGCATCTACAATTGAATCTCGCTCTTTGGGCCTATCAAACTAGCATCCACATGCCAAAAATTGAAACCCATTTCTCCTTGGTCTATGAGTCAGAAGCCATTATAACTATTGAGGTTGAGATCCCATCATTATGAGTGTCACTATAGAACTTGATCATTGATGAAGAATACAGAGTATCTCGGCTGAATGAGCTAGAATTCTTGGACGAGCATCGTCTCAACGCCCTTAATCAGTTGCAAGTATATAAAAAATGACTGAAATAGAACTATAGCAAGAAGATCAAATGTTGGTCTTTCCAGGCAGGGGATATTTCCCTACAAAAATCAAAAGAATGTACCAAATCATGACAGTAAAGGAAAGTTTGAGCCTAACTGGTTGGGTCCCTTTGTCATCACAGCTAGCTATGGATCAGGAGCATACCAATTGTCAACACTTGAAGGAGAACCCTTGTAGGAGCCAACTAATAGCTTGCATCTCAAAAAAAATTATGCCTAGTCTTGAAGGGTATAAATTTGAAAATACAAAAACATCAAAAAATGATAAAAATACAAAAAAAAAGAGAAAAAGGATTGAAAACAGTAAAGAGAAAAATCATCGTCTTGTGAAAACCACTTTGATGGTGCTTTGGGAAAGTACCTTGGTGAAAACCTAGTAAACATGCACCTTGTATAAATAAAGCACCTCTATCTATTCTTTGGCTCCTTATCCTACCATTCTTTGCATCACCATTCATTCATCACAACACATCCTATTTATTCTATCGCTTTCCCACATCTCTATCATAGCTTGATAAGTATCATATATCCCCTTTAGTACTACTTTGCATATTCCAAAGGTCAGTTTGTCCTATCTATATCATGGCAGTCTTTTGTGTCA
>VDFB02235535.1:0-11809 GCA_007258455.2 Sequoia sempervirens | reverse complement strand
TCCTCAAAACCATAAAGGGTATGTGTAGGATCATGATGGGCCAAAAAAGTGGCGATATGATGTGTATGTGTAGGGTATGTGGCTGATGACTTTTTTTTAACCCAAAATTGATGAAATGAAAAGGGCTTTTAAAGGATATTCTTAGATTTCCACCAATATAAATTATGCTTTACTTTCAATTGAATAAATAAATATTATTCATTTTCTATTTGAATTATGACTAATGTCTTGATTGATAGGCTGATTGAAAAACATCTATAGCTTTCAAATGGTATCAATTTTTTTGAATCCAAAACATGTGTCACATTCTATGCTTTGCATACTATAGATTAAAAAAAAAAATTGAATTTCATGAATTTTGACCAAGTTAAGCATGGTCAGAGATATGAGTTTTATATTTTTGAAAGTTGTAATAAAAAAAAAATCATAATTAATTTAGTTTCATTTTGGAAAAAAAATTACAAAAAAATATGCATCACATCGAACAAGAGCTTTCTACTTATATTTAAAAATCTTATAAAAAAAATATTATCATTTTATTGTGGTTAGGGTGGTCACGACACCTACTCCTATTTTTTCCTTTGAAATTTAAGTACCATTGCATTGAAATTTCAAATTTTCAACAAATAGATTTTTTTTAATAAACTCATAGTTTAGAAACTACATTCAATTTGCTATAAATGTTATTCTTACATATTTTTGAAATAATATAAATAACTTATTCAAATTTTTATGTCACATTTCCTAACTCTGATTTTTTTGAATTTTTGTGACTTAAGGGCTTTTTTTTTTCCATGATGATCTTGCACATAACCTAAACCCTGACCATAGTAGCATCCTCAAAATAGTACCAATCTCCCTAGTTGTGACGAATAGGTCCATTGATATCCTTAGGCCCAAGGAACAGGAACCTCTTAATTTCATTAGATAATGAGTGATCACAAGGATAGTTAAAAAATATGTACAATGACTTGACAAAATATTCTTCAAAATGAACATAACTTGAATTGACAAATCTGCTATCCCAAATAGCATTCCATAACTGAATTGGTAGTAGTTTAACCTCCTTATAAAATTTTGAAATCCTTAACTCCTCTAGCCACATCCCTAATTCTTTCAAATGATACATTATATTATGCATAAAAATAGAATAATGCTTGAAATGCAGAATAGGGGATCCATTTTTAATTGCCACTAGTCCTAAATCAATTCCTTTGAAAATATATGAAGCATAATTAAATGGTCTAGCATTGTGATATTGAACATCGACAACAATCACCATTGGTACAATTAACATAAACTCAGGAGCTTCCATCCCTAACACTTGACACATTAAGAAGTATGTGTATTTCAAATAGGGTTCAAATAGGTTGATGTGAAAGTGAGGCCCATCATTGTCATCAAGTGGGACCATACTTCCACCCTTCTTAGGCCTATGCAATGGTAATCTTTATCCCATATAGGTTGTATCCATTCTCCATAATTCTTTCTCTAAAACCTCATGTACAATAGTTTCATCACGTCTATCATCTAGGTCAAAAAATTCAAAAATTACAGCTTTAGACACATGTATAAAAGGTTTACTCAATGAATTATAGATAGCCTTGAGGTTTGGATTGTAGTGGGTAGCTAGGAGTTTCACTAGTTCCACATTCACAAATACGTTAGGGACAACCAATTTTCCCAGGTTAAATTTCTAGGGATTACATATTGGCTCAAACCTATCCCTCCGATGATAATGAAACATAAATAGCTCATATCCTCGAATTGGAGTCCACACATCCCCTATATGCCTGCACTTGTGGTCAAATCTCTCCACACCTTCCCTAAGTTGCGTAGAATGCCTAGATTTTGGTCCTAAACCAACTAGTTGTTCAATAAGATCTTGGTTCAATTTTCTCTCGTTTGTTTCTGATTCATCCCTTGTCTCAATTTTCTATTTCTTACCCTTAGGCTGGATACCCTCACTCTATTGTTTTCTACTTTTTGATTTCCCTAAGCTTGAACCCTCCATTTTATCTTCAAGGTGACAAAGTTGCAAGATATAATTATAAGGAATTAGTAAGCTTACTTGAAAAATTTTAGTCGCACTGAATTTTTTGGCCTCTTCCCATTCTCCCATTCCTTTTGTTGCCAATCCTGCAAATTCTCCTTAATTATTCTTCTCTCAATTAGAGAATTATCTATACAATGTGTATCCATACAACCATTAATGTCCAGCTCTGAACACGAGTGTAGCAGATTTTCTAAATTTCTCATTGTCAAACTGAATGATTATATCAGTGAGACTTATTCATACTATGGTCTATCTATGTATTTGAACTAAGATGAATGTTCATTAGAAATCTTATATGGTTGGGGAGATCAAATAGTATTCTTACCGATGTTGAATAATTAGTTTTTTATTTATCTTTTAGTCCATATAACCTTTGGGAAGAGATTTTTCAAGTCACTTAGATATCAAAGTTGTCACCAAGTGTCATTTTGATGGACTTTGATCTATTCATTTCACCATCGGCATGAGAATGGGCATCGTTGTGGTATTTGAAAGTTACTCTGATAGCATTAGTCTCCCCGACGTGTTTCTCTCATTACCCTCTTCCTTTGGATGAATCGGCAAGACTCTTCATCCAAAATTAATTTCATCAGCGTAACATATGAAGTGAGAAAGAGAAGAGAAACTCACTCTGATTGAACATGTCTCCCTGAAATGTTTCCCTTTTTTTTATCAATGAGACACATTGAATTTCTTACCGATGGAGGTCCATCGACATGACATGTATGCTTAGGATGACTTGAGAATTTCACTCCAATAGTATTATTCTTGTTGATAACCTTTTCATCAGTGGGATGATAGGCCTTGTCTTCTCGAATATGCATCCTCCTAGTTTGTTGATTGTTGTGACAATGTTGACCTTTTGTCAATATGCAAGAAATGCTTGAACTGAAAGGCTATAGCTGATGGGTTAGAGAGATATGAACCTAGTCATGATAATATGAACTGTTTATTTAGAAACTATTACTCAATAATGACCAGAGGGATTTTTGGTATGTCAAAAGGTCAAATTTGAAGGGATCATTGATGGATATGGTATGTGGAATGGATTATAGAAAATTTGTATTGCTCTCTACACTTAGCATGTGGTTACCTTATGGGGTTCATGATTGTAAACCATTAAAAGTGTGAAAAAAAATTTACAGTCCCAACAAGCATTATAGCCATTTTGCAAAGATTATTGCTACCCGTTGGCCTTAAGAGTTCTATTTAATGTGGGTTTCTAACACCTCTTATAACTATTAGATAGATTGCTTGTCTTGTACTAATATGTTTCATGAATTTATTTTTTCCTCATCTGTTTGAAGCTCCTTATAACAAACTATTAATTATCATGGTTATTTTGTCTCGATGGAACATGTTATATCTCTTATATCAATACGTTTCATGATATTCAATTTTCCTTATCTATTTGAAGTTCCCCATAACAAATTGTTCTTCATGATATTCTTTTTTTTTTTCTGCCTCAAGCAGTGTTCTGCCTGGCTATCTTAATAGCCTGTCTCTTCATCCACAAAAGTTTTATCAATGTGGCTTTCTAAACATCCGGCTATTTTTCTATGATTTTAAGTGTTTTGCACATTAGATCTCTCCACCTCCCTTTTTCTATATTATTTAGTGTATTGTTAAGGTTATTCTATACCTAAGTACAATTATTCTTATCTCTTTATATATAGCGCATATGTGGATCCGTCGCTTTGAAGCATTAATTTCATATCCTCGGCATTTCCCTTAATATCATTCTCTTTGTAATGATTTGAAATTAAATCTATCAGAAAGATACCAAGGAACTAACTATGCAAAATGCGTATAACACCAAAGATCTATGCATAGAGTATATATATGTATCTATATATAAAGCAAAAAAAGTATAATTGTAAAATGTGAGAAATATATTGATTATTACTGTTGAAAGATCAGCTTGTGGTGTTGGTTTGATAGCAGACTATCAAAAACCATTGGCTGTCTCCTCAACACAGTGCAGATTGGAGGAAGGAAAATCCATTGTGCTCAAACTGTGAGCTGTATAGATATATATACATACATATATATATGTATATATATATATATATGTATGTATATATATAAATATATATTTATATACATATATATATTATATATAAGACATATATATTATATATACATATATATTATTATATATATGTATATATATGTGTATGTATATATGTATATATGTATATGTAGATATATATAAACACCTAGGCCGCAAGTTTATTTTCACCATTGGCTCTAGTATAATTAAGAGCATTTAATTATATAGGCCCCGGTCCATATTCAACTATTGATTAAATAATCTTGCTCATTTAATTAATTCATGTCCTTTTTATTCCTCTTGATTATTAAATAGATAAATTACATTTATTTATTTAATATGTCACTAATTATCTAAAGTCTTCTCATAATTAAATAAATTTCTTAATTTATTTAATTACCTTTGTCCATTATGTCCTCTTAATTATTTAAATAAATACATTTTATTTATTTATTTAGTATGTCAGCCAAATCATAATTAAAATGAATTGATTAATTTATTTAATTAATTAATCTTATCTGCTAAATGAAATAATTATCTTTAATTATTTAATTGTCAAAATTAATATTCCTCTCATTTTAAATAAATTAAAATATTTAAAATGTCATCACTTTCTTAACTGTCAGTACATTTTGGTAAATAATCTGAAAAAGATTATTTATTATCTCACAAAATCATTATTTTAAATTAATTTAATTCAAAATAGTAACTAATCTTCCAAAAATCAAGTAATCGGGCAGATTCTTGATTTTCCAAATCTGATCTTTAGTCCAACTTTTATCTTCTTGATTTTTCAAATCTCACAAATTAGGCAGTCTTTATCTTCTTGATTTTCAAATTTTTTTATTTTCTAATTAATTTATCCCATTTATTCTCCACCGTCGATCCAATTATCTGAGATATTATTTTGACCATTCAATTAATGAATTTGCCCTAACCCTAATTAGGGATTCTTAGATTTAATCTGGACCTCTCATTTTAGGTCTTAGTCATGAATTAATCTCATCCATCCATTCAAAATGGAATTTTCTATAAAATGCCATTTTCCTCTCACTTTTCGATTACACACATTACACGCATTCACTTTATACAATTTTGCACTTGCACTCTTAGGATTTCCATAGCATTTATTATTTTAATTTGATCAAATCTTAGCATGTTTAGGCATTGTCAATCATAGTCATAGGCATAGACTTTAGACATTTTATGCAAATCCTTCAAAGCTTGGTGTAGGAATTAGACATTTGCAGATTGCTCGCATGTTCAATCTGAGGGCAAAGCATCATCTAGCAAGTAAGAAGGTACTATGGAGGTAATCATGGAGAACTTGATTTACAGGTATAACTATTTAATTGTTTAATTTCCTTTGTACTCGACAGGTCTTTGGGTTTTTGTCTTTTACATTGATTTGATTGATCTAATCTAAACCTTAGAAATTACCCTCAGTTATAGTATATATATGTATGTATGTGTGTCATATAAAAAAGTACCCTTTCCTTGACATGGGAATAATTCATGATAAAATGGACTTAATGAGGTCTTAATCTAGTGTTGTGAGGAATTTTATGCATCCACACTAGGTCTTGTACCCTTAATATGCATTTAACGATGTCTTGTAAAGGTGTTTTAAATTGTTGTAAGATACTTTCACGCTTTTCTAAACTTAATTAACCTATTTCTCCTAATTCAACATTATAGAATGTTTTTAATAATAGTATTACATCAATTTAGAAGGCTTTTAAAAAAAAAAAAATGATAAACTAGTGATGCAATGTGTCTTGCACATTCACATTGGTTCTTGTACCTTCCCAGGCTATGTGGACCTCATTTTAGTGTTGTAAAGTGTATTTAATTACACTTTCACATTGAATTTTATGTCACAAGCCCTAATTACTCTTTACATAATCACTAATAGGCCCCTATCAACCCATATTGTGCATCCTGAAGCATAATTTGATCAAATAACCAACATAGTCATCATATAAGCCTTATTTTCTTACTTCTCGGCATTCGAGCTAGCAAAAATGGCCCCTATGGGACCCATTCACCATTAGTGGCAAATGAGTCCCATTTGAGCCATTTTCAGGGTTTTGGGCGAGAAAAAATAGGTTTTAAGTTAATTTTTCTCCATGTCGGCCTTAGGGATCCAATTTACGGGTAAATAAGGTGAATTACCTATAAAATCACCTCTCTAAACTCATTTTTACATTCAATTCATCCATTAATACATTCACATCATTCATTCATCATCTATCTTCTATCTCAAGTCAAGCAAGCTAGGGCATTTACATTGCAAGTCATCAATTTAGATTCCTAAGACATCCAAGGGAAGATTCTACATGTTATATTGCATAATTTCAAGATAAATAATCATGGAAAGGTAATACATTCCATTAGTGCATGTTTCATTCCTTTCTTTCATCATTTTGGTTCAATTATCTAAAAGGGGTTTGACCAAGGAAAACCCCCATGACCTAACATTCAACATCTCTCTCTTGTCTTGTATGTTTGCATATTTAGATCTCTTGGAAGCTTGGAAATAATTAAATATCAAGTTGTAAGGTTGCTAAAGTCTTCTCCTCATTCATCAAGTAAAAATATCAACAAAAATCCTTTTTTAGACTCGTAAATCAGCGTTTTGGAAGTTGACACCTGTAGGACATCAAAGTATAGATCAAAAGCTTTAGAATCCACCTTTGAAAAATTAGAAATTGAAAAGTGGAATAATTCGCCATGAGTGGAAAATGAGTCCCACTCCAGGGTCAATTTTGAGTTTTCTACATTTTTGAGTACCCTTTTGTCAGAAACAGGTTCTGGTTCAATTTGGCAGAACTGGGACTGATTCAACCTGAATGGTGAATGAGTCTCTCCAGGCCTAAAAGCGGGTTTAGAAGGATATTTCCCTGGGCCTCCTTCAACATTATAGGTGCACACTTTCACTTTGGTTCATTTCTATTAAGTTTTGCATTCATTCCTAGTTCATTGTTGCATTATACAATGTTTTTTCAAACACCAATTGTTTGTTAGGTTTTGCATTCATATCGAATCAATTTCATAGATTAGTTGCATTTAGATCATCTCATTTATCCTTAGTATCATCATACATAACATAATTTGAATGAACCCTTAGCATTTTTGGCCCTACTCTCTCCTTTCAGGTGAAAATCCCTAGAAGAATTAGGGAGTCTTATGGGTGCCAAAAATTGACAGTTCATTTTGGTGAACCTTCTTTTTGAACATTTTCTTTTCTGATTTGGAGTCCATTTTCATCCTAATCCTAGCTTGCATTGAATTTGCATTAGAGTTGCATTGGTTAATTTGCATTTAGGGTTTCAAATTTTTGCATTAGAAAAAAGTGCATTTAGCTTGCATTTTCGCATACAATTTCCTTAAAAATTTCTAAAATTTTGCATCTCCATCTTAGGTCTGCATCATACAACATCAAACACATAAAAACAATCCAAATTTTTTGAAAATTTTCCAAAAAGCCAGACTGGGACTCATTCACCATGCTGGGCGAATCAGTCCCTATCTAGATTTTTGTTTGTCTATTCCTACATTAGAAACCTCATTTATGTGCTTCCTAAGCCTCCTAGTGTCATTTAGTATAAGTTTGGAAATTTTTTGGAACATTTTTGTATGCATTTATCTCAAAAACATTATTTTAGATTACTCACTTCAATTGCAAACATTTTTACATTTGAAAATGCCTCCATTTCTGTAATTTTATATAACATTGATAAAAGTACTTTTCACTTTTACATATACAATGTTTCTATTCCTAAAACTTTGCATACGTTTGTTAAAAGTATTTTCATTCTTGCATGTACATTGTTTTCATTTTCCAAATCTTGTATATATTGGATAAGAATGCTTTGTATCTTTGCATATACATTGTTCATCTTGCTAAAACATTGCATGAAATGGTTACATGTGCTTTTCATTCTTATTCAAACACTCCTAGTACCTTACATATGTAGACATGTTAAGAAACACATCATATCCCCTCCATATGAGAGTGTTTTAGTGAAAGAGACTACAACTTTGGCCATTCCTAACGATCATACTTGTTCTTCTCATAATATCTCTCCTCTTGGTGATGAAGATATTTTAGTACAAGAATCAATTGATGAGAGTTTTGAGAATCCTAGTTGTTCCTCTCCTTTTACCTCTATTAGTGGACAACACATTCACAACCAACATAACACAACCTTAGATGATCATGACAAAAAAAAAAACTCTTCCTCTAGTTTCTCTCCTAGTTATGATGTAGATACTTTGATGTTAGATAGCACAATCAATGAAGGTCATGAATATCTTAGTTGTCCCCCTTCACCTAGGGAAACCCCTCTTGAAAAACAATCTTCAACCATTGATCATTCCCCTTCTTGCGATGAATTCCTTTTAGAAGAACCAACCTAAGTGAATGTCATAAAACATTCAAGCTTCTGGAAAACATGTTCTCCTAAAAATTCCTTCTGTATAAAACCTGCACAAGCGCGTGAATACGCCGCTGATCCTTTAACGCATCACGCCAGAAACGGCACGAGGTGGCATCTGGCGATATTTTCTTTTCAGAATCCCCTTCACCAGCCACGCTTACCGTTAAATCTAATAATTTTGAGGCGGACGTTCCGGCGGAGCGACCCTTTAATTCATCGATCCTCTAAGTCACCTCTTCCATTAGCAAGGTGCAAACATAAAACGATGTCTGAATCCATGATGTAATCCACCGCCTTGTCGCCCGCCAGGCAACCGGGATCACGACCGGTAGAAGGGACGATACAACACTGTACTTACACTCCATTATCTTTCCCTCAGGCACCTAGTAAGTTGAAGATCCAAAGATCTTCTACTTCATTATAATTTATATAGAACTCTATTCAACTCTCACCATTAATGAAACTTCTTCATGAAATCTGCGCCAAGGTAGATAAATAAGCAAGAAGAAAAAAACGCTGACCTCCTCGGCCCATCGCGTTTAACGACCGTGAATCACATTCCCAAAGTCACGAATTACATCTCTTTATAGCATTTGTGATTCCAACAAAAAAAACGGAATCCCTCGATGATAAAGGTGATCATTAATGAAAATCTGGTTAGGCACACTCTCATCAACAATGGATCAAAAATTAATGTTTGTAGCATGGACCTCCTACAAAAATGTGGCATGGACACACAACTCATTCAACTTAATGATGTTCATATTTGTGGCTTTGACAATGTTCATAGGCAACCACTTGGGATGATCACATTACCTATTGAGGTTGGACCTATAGTGTTGCCTACCTCTATTTATATCATGCAAGGACCCCTTCCATACAATCTTATCCTTGGGAGACCATGGATTCATGCTATGAAAGGAGTCCCATATACCCTTCACTATGTCATAAATTTTGAATACAACAACAAGATATACATGATTGATGCAGATGAGCGAAGCTATGCATCAACTAATCACAACACTTCCAACTCCCCTAATCCTTTCATCCCTCAATCAAAATTTGAACCTATACAAGTTGGTCCTCACTCTTCAGAAAAACTCTTTTGTGATAATTGGGGGTTGTTAGATTCTACACCTCCTTTCCATAACATTTCCAAAATCTCACCCTCATGGTCCAAAGAGTCATATACAAACAATTCCTTTTCAGACACAAGCCCTAGTAGTGATTGGAGTTTCACACGTATGTTTAAGGGAGGGTGTGCAATATCCCATTCTCAACCCACACAACCTTGCGTTCCATTCACTCAAATTTTTTCTACCAAATCATCCCATGGTGGTGATGGGGGCAATATAACTCCCATCCCTCATGAAGAAATGACACAAAACATTAAAAAGGATTTGTGTTCTTGTAAAGAAACCAATCATTCACACACACACACACACACCCCTTTCCTCTAACTTGGAAGATTGTTATGGTATCAGTTACAATCTTCCTCCAATACATAGATGCAATGCACACACGAACAAATCTAATACTATCATACTTATCTCCACTTTCATCAAAGACTTTACACAACAATAAAATTCAACCTCTCAAGGAGCGTGGGGCTCTTCCTTGTGTGGGGGCACCTAATTTCTCTACTTGATACTCAATTTCATCCATTCTAGGCTCACCTTTGTCTTGCACTAAGTGGGGGCAAGGGATTCGATAGCCTTGTCCTCGTATGTCACTTGTCATTGTCTCTTTTGAATAATTCATTAATCTTTCATGGATGAATAAAAGCAAGCTTGGGATGTGGATGACATGTCTTAAGATTGAATCTCATGTGACATACTCCCCTTTTTATGACGTAGCTTATCTTAAACATATGACTTGGCATAGGGCTTTCCAAGTAAGCTCTCATGTCCTCTTCTACTTTAAAGCAATTGCTCATAGTACGGGTGCTCGCAACCGCTTTAAAGTGGGGGCATACATAGGCAATATCTTTTCGCAAATTATGATTTACTTTTCTTGTGACGTGTCTTCTCTTTGGTGGTGTCATCAAGTTTGATTCCTTCCAAGAGTGTATGATCAACTGAGGTGACCTGATGCGAACAAAGTATCCCATGGATAATGATATGACAACCCTGATTTGTCCTCTCTTGGAGACATTAGGCACAATGCTCCCTAAGAAGAAAACCTTACATGAACAAAGTAAAATCCACCTTTAACAAAAATTTTACATGACAATCAAAAACATTTACAAAAAGTATTTTTCCTTGTGGTGCCTTGTTAAAGTTATCAGGAGATATAACTTTGATATGGTTGAGTGGGAAGCCCATCTAGCAGCATAAATTTTCCCCATAGCCACCTTTGTGTTTGTGAGTGCATACCAACTAGCGTATGTATTTCACCTTTTAGGATTTCTCAGCCGGTGGACATCCAAAAATTTTGTGGCCCTAGAGTGATTATACCTTTGGCCTTCTCACCCGGTGGACAACCAAGAAGTTCTGTCATCCTAGAGTGAGTGGACATTTAATTTTTGAATAAACAAGCCTAGATCTGATTCACAACTAGTTGGACAAACGATCAAAGCTTCATCCACCTTTTCATTTTCATCTTTCTCTATCTTGTCATTGCATGATTTTGTATCTTGATGGTTTGACTTAGGATCTTGGATCTTGGGGGCTTGATTGCTTTCTTGATCTTTGAAATTCTTTGTCATCTACATTTGTACATGAGGATCTCTCTTAAATTTCTACTTTGGTGTGAGTTTGGAGTAAGTTCATCCTCTCGCTAAAGTGGGGGATAAATGTGTCGTAGAAAAAAGTATCCTTTGCTTGACATGGGAATAATTCATGATAAAATGGACTTAATGAGGTCTTAATCTAGTGTTGGACCCTTAATATGCATTTAACGATGTCTTGTAAAGGTGTTGTAAAGTGTTGTAAGATACTTTCATGCTTTTCTAGACTTAATAAACCTATTTCTCCCTAATTCAACATTATAGAACATGTTTAATAATATTATTACATCAATTTAGAATGCTTTTAAAACAAATTTTATGATAAACTAGTGTTGTAATGTGTCTTGCACATTCACATTAGTTCTTGTGCCTCCCTAGGCTATGTGGACCTCATTTTAGTGTTGTAAAGTGTATTTAATTATACTTTGACATTCAATTTTATGTCCCTAGCCCTAATTAATCTTTACATAATCACTAATATGCCCATGTCAACCCATATTGTGCATCTTGAGGCATAATTTGATCAAATA
>VDFB02235534.1:0-15940 GCA_007258455.2 Sequoia sempervirens | reverse complement strand
AAGAGAACATATACAAGATGAATATGCGATAAGGCTAAGACAGACGAGGAGGAGGTATAAGGAGTTTCAGATTGGTGATGAAGTAATGGTCCACTTGAGGACAGAAAGGTTTCCCATGGGAACCTATAAAAAATTGAAGATGAAGAAATTCGGTCCCTCTAAGATTTTGAAGAAGCATGATTCAGGGAATGCATATGAGGTAGAGTTGCTTGGTGGAATCAACATTTCCCCTGTGTTCAACATTTCAGATTTGACAGAGTATCATGAAGGTGGAACAGAGGAAGCACCAGCAATAGGGCAGTATGGCATTCCAGCACTTACTTCAGAAAGGGAGGAGATTGAAGCAATCTTGGATAGTCGTGTGGGAAGGAGTACCAGAAATAAGCAGTATGATGAATATCTAGTGAAATGGAGAGGAAGGCCTGTGGAAGATTCATCCTGGCTATCTAAGGTAGCAGTTGACCGGTTGGGTTTTCCTCAACCATTTGAGACGTGATGGGGTCACTTCTCAAATTACCCTGGGTGTCTGATGCAGGAGCATCCAGTGGTGTAAGGGCAATCTTATATCATCCAAAAATAGTTAAATTTCAAGTTTCTCAATTTTTAGATGTTTTTACATTTTTGGATACCCTTTTCATCATAATGAAATTCCCAATTTATGATTTTTATTTTCCATTCCTAGGTTGAAGGATATTGTAGTTTTAGTCTCCCAGATTTGCACCTGAAAATATTCTGAGTTAGATTTGAGGCACTTAGAGCTCCCGGATCGGCCCCAAAACTTTCCTAAATTGACATAGCCAATTTTGAGCGCGTTATTGACTTCGAGACCTTTCCAACGGTTCAAACGGTTCGCGAATCGGAGTCCCAGATCAAAAGTTATGGCCCCGAGAAGTTGGCGCACTTTCTAGAAGATACAATTGCAAATGCTCTTTTGAAATTTGAACTTCATGTTGTAAATTTTCGGTGCCAAACCGCCTAAACTCAAATTTGAATGTTGTTTTGGCTCCAAACTAATGAGGAGCTCTATTTATGGCGGTTTCTAATTTTTGGGAACTTTTTGGGGACAAGTTCGCATATTGCGAAAGGGTTATTTTGTAGCTTTCTGTAACTTGCATGTGTTGTAGAACTTGGGGATTTGAGATCCTCTGCATGTAAGAAGCTCCATTTTCTGAATAATAAAATTATTCTCTTGTTTGTGAGTTATTTTCTAAGTCTCGAGTAGTTCCCTCATCACTACATATTCCCCAATTTGTTCAACCTCTACTTTAGAAGATTTGCTTTGGGAAGAACTAGTGGGTTGATCTTGAGTTTGATTTGGCTGTCTATTCCTATTGAAGTACTGAGTTGGCATGTGGGGATAAGTGAGATTGTTGCTAGAATTAGGATTAGTCGAAGTATTGAAGTTGTTGGGAGGAGTGGAGGTAGTAAAAGGACCACCAAATTTTCTATTCCTTAAGTTGTATGGGATTGCTCTTTGATGGAACATTTGGACCTCATCCTCACATGGCTCTTCCTCATCTATAGGACCATTATCTACTAAATCAAAAAGCTAAGATAAGGAGCTCTTGTTACTTACCTCCTTTGCTTCTTTGTCTTTAGGTACAGTCTCCTTCTTGGGTGTGTTACTTTCACTTTACGAGAAAGGATCTTGGTTGACCACCAACACTGAGGAATTGTATGGCTTTGAAGGAACCAAGTTTCTACTGCCCAAGCCATCAACTGCATTTTGAACTTCCACTTGAAAAATTTATGTGGAAGTTTGGAATTTTGGGAAATCCAACTCAAAATGCTTATTTTTCTTGTTGATTCGACACTATCCAGACAAGACAACCTCATCCAAGTAGACTCTACTTGTAGACTTATCAGTACCACCCAGTTGATCAAGAGGTGTGGGAATTCCTCCGCTGTTTGGCCTAGTGTTCCAAGTTCTATTTTTCATTTGCGAAGGCCTCCTTTCAACGTTCTTCCCTGCATTCAGTCCTCTCTCATAATTCTTCCTAGAAGATGCACTTGAATCATAGTTGTCTTAGTTAAGGTTGGCTTGGATGCTCCTTTGAGGGGCCTGTAATTGGTTGTTTGATTTCTCAAATGTGTCATCTTTGTAGACAACTTCTTGACTAATTTAGTTAGCTCATCAATTCAATCCTTCTCGATGTTATTCTATTGTAGCACTGAATTCTGAAGGAATACAGGTTGTGTCATAGGTTGGGTTCACTAGGAAGTTGGGAAGTTGGATCCTTGCAAGTATGAGGGAATTTGAGGTTGTTGAGCATAAGACTATTACTATGAAGGCTGCAAATAATGAGGCACCGAATGTACTTAGTTCAATGGCTGCCCCATATGTGGCACTATCGACAGTTGAGGGACTTGATTTAGCATTGGCATCTAATGGGTCAAGGCATGATTGAGAACTTGAATCTGAGTTTCGTTGGCAGTTGGCCCCAAGGAGGGAAGCCGACTTGCAATATGCTGCCCCAAGTTCATGCTTGATGTGGTTGCTTTAGTGTATGCATCCACTAGCCTAGTAGGTGGCGGGTGCATCCTTTTTATCAAAGTGGATGTGAGATTATCTAAGGAAGTGTAATACACTAGTTGATCAGAGGCATCATCAACCACATAAGGCAGCTGCAACTTCATAAAGGCTCTATGAAATCTATCATTGAATGAGCTGATAGGTTCGTTGACTTATCTTCTGATGGACACAAACTATTGATATAGTTCATTGGGACTGACAGGAACTTTGAACTTCTGTAAGGTGTTCTTCATTTGATCCCAAGTAGTGATGGATCTGGTAGGTAGATGGATGTACCAATAGAAGGTCTCATCCCCCAATGAGTAAGGGAAGATCCTACAAGGCACATCATCATGTTCAATTTGCATATCCTTCAATGTTGTTTGGAATATCTTAATGTGTTCTTCTACTATCCTTTGTGGATCACCTGGGTGAAACTTTCTACAAAAACCTTCTAGATTTTTGGGCATGCCATGGTAATCATTGAAGGACAATGGGGAAGGGTTATTACCCAGTCAAGCTATTGTGGGAAGTGGAGGCTATGATTTTTGTGCTACAGTGACTTGGGGTTGAAGTGGGACTATAGCTAGGGAAGCACCTTGGAAGAGCGATGCAATGGCTAGGACAATAACTTGGATGTGGGAGGTGAGGGGTGAAAAGGAAATTTGGAGTGAATGGGAAGATGGAGGTGCTTTGAGGAGTGAAGGGGAGGAATAAGATGGATGGATGGAAGGAGATGGAGGAGATGGGGGTTGAGAGGATGGGGCTAAAGCAGATGCTTCCTTTTTCTTTTCCCTCTTAGCCTTGGTAGGGGAATTTAGCTCTTAGAATTCTCCCTTGTCTAGTGTGGATCTAAGCACTCTATGAAAACTTTGAGGGGAGGAGGACACAATTTGATCCAACTTAGCTTGGCTGCCCTCCTTCTAGTGCAAGTTGTTTTGATGGGTGTTTTAGCACTTTCTCAACATAGGCAACATACAAGTATGCTACCTCTCTTGAAAGGTAATTTCTACAACAAGTTCTAAAAATCACCGCAAGGTCTATCGGGTGCCAGGTCATGACTAAGCTTGGAATATTTCAATTAGTTGATGTGATTTGCTGGTAATCACAAAGGGCATTTATGGTTACTAAGTGAGGAGGGAATTGGGTTTACAAAAGGGATTTTTTGTAAATTTTGGAAATGAAGGACAACTGCTGTAAGTTCAAAATAACAAACTAAAACTCCATCTTTGCCATTAGATTAGGCTTTGCAATGATGGTGGAACTTTGTTTTCACTTCAGTTTTAAAAGAAAGGTCAAAAGGGAAAAAGGGTTAGAAGTTTCTTAGACGTGCAACTAATGTTGAACAGTAACAATGGAGGATGCTACAGTGGAAAACCTCCCTAAAACTAAGTTCCACTTAACCAAGGGTATCCTACAGTCTCATGAAACTAGTGCAATCTTCTAAGGTTTGCAGATTTTCAAACCATTAATTCACCATTGGAGCATGAATAGCGGCTGAACTTAATTGCAAAAATATAAATGATGCTCAAACTAACTCTACACAACTTATCAATAATAAACAACAAAAAAGTATGAGCTAGGAAGACATCAAACACCATAGCATTCTTCACCATTAAAGTACAACGTGAACTAACAACTAAAGTACTTAAAACTAAAACAATCAAGCTGAAATCTAAGATTGGGAGAATGAATCATGCACACATGAGAAGAAAACACAAGAAACCATCAAACAATGCTTTTCTCATTAATTTTTTATAATATGTCTTTAAACAACAACTCATCTCTCCTTGAAAATTAGAGGATGCCCCTATTTATAGTTTTCCAAAAGAAAAATGAATGGACAAGATTCATTTATATTGTGTGGCTCAAATTCATTTTACATTAGGGTTTCACCTACCCCCAATATTTCATAATTTAAAATAGATTATTCTATCTTCTTCCCTATTTTGTCATCTAGTTGCCTTTACACTATAGCTATTTTTTTCCTATAGTGATTGCCAACCTTCACAACTATTTTATCAAATACTCATCATCTATAATCGGATTTCCAACATTCTTCTAGAGAATAGCGTACTCCACTAACTTCTCAATCAACGCTGGGAGTTTATCCCATTCCATTAGATCAAATTGAAGGATCTAAAAGGTTATCCTTTTGGACCTCTCAGTGATCTGCTATTAGTGCTTGGTGCATTTGGGTGTCACCTCAATTATCTACTCAAATTGAGTGAAATCCCTCACAACAAAATCCATGAAATCTGGTGACAGTGTGACTGCAGCCCCTTGCTCATCTTCTTATGAAAGAACAACTTAATTTTCTCAAGATCTAACTCTAGAGTAGGTATCTCATAGTTTGTCACCATTTTTAGGTAATCCTCAGTATCACTTTGGTGCTCTGCAACCCATTCAAGATCAAGTTCCAGCTCATGCAGGACCTTCTCCAAGATCTCCTTTCTATAATGTAGGCCCATCTGCCATGTTTCCATGAGCCAAAGATCATCTTCTAGTAGTCCCAACTCCTTTTCCCATACTCCCTAGGAGAGCTTGAGGACACTCTCGAGCATAGGATGAGTGATCCTATACAGTTTGGAGTAGTTATTGTAGGTCTTTATCATGTCCTCTATCTACTTCTATAAACTCTAAAATTTGTTGAATTCCTGAGAAATGTGGAGGATGCCCATGTCACAATTATATATTACCCAATTGAACCAATCTGCCATGGACTTGGTCCAGTTTTTATCTTCTCCATTTTACTCAACTTTTCCTTAGAGAGGAGAGCAGGAGTAGATGATTTTGCAGGAGTTTCTTCTTCCATAGACGTCCATTGTTGGATATAGGTGGTCAATTCCACCTCTTGTGCTTTCAATTCCTCGGTGGATTGATCCTTGTTCATTTGTTGTATTATGGTGGTCACTGACCCCTGGAATTCGTCTATCTTTTGGTCATGGGTCATTGGGCCTAGGTTAATTGTAGATATTTGATATTCATGCCCTTGTACAACTCCTGTACCTCCACCGATTACTAGAGTGGCAACTTGCAACATTCTGGACACAGAAGCATCCACTGTGATATGTGATCTAACTTTAGGCTTTTTCTCTTTTTGAGTCCTCATTTGCTCTCGGGCCAGGATTTCCTCTAGTCTCACTTTTGGGTTTGTGGCCATAGGAGCTTTGTTCTTCAACTGCTGCTCCAGCCAGTCAAGAATCTTTTTTTGACCCTTCGGTGATTCATGATCACCTTCCTCTTATTTTTCCTTTTGAGGCTCATCTTCTTTAGTGCCAGGGGCCTCTTCATCACTCTTTTTTTCTTTTTGGTTCCTTTTCGGGTGTAATTCTTTCTAAATTTGGCTCGATGATCTCTACATTCTCTTCAACAATGTTCTCTTCTTGAGGCACCCTTTCTTCTTCCTGTGCAATCTCAACACCGTGCCTAGGCCCAAAACTCCTTTATTGGGAAACCTTCTCCCCTTGTTTCTCTTTCTCTTCCTCCCTTTTTGGAGGTACTTCTTCTTGGACTAGGCCATTGTCTTGGCCAAACAATGGAGGCTCATCTAATATCTCCACATCTATGTTAGTATCTAGCTTTTCTTCTCTGGAGTGGCATTTCTCAGGGTTAGCTTCTTCACTTACATCCTTGTGTTGCTTGGGTGGCTCTTCATCTGGATCTTGATCTGATATTTCTATCACATAATGATCGTCTAGAGCCTCAACATCCTCTCCAAATGTTTGGGACCTCTCCTCATCAGAAGCTACTTTATCTAAGTTTATTTATCCTGCCTTCGGGGTGCTTAAAATAATAGTGCCGATAAGAATCTTTGGGCTCATCAACTATCTACTTTACAACCTTCCTATGTTGTTGTGCATGGCATGTTTCCATATCTTCTGAGATCTGCATTGTGGCCTCAATTTTTGGTGTGGTATGTGGCAGAGGAAGAGGTAGGGCAGTCGTTATTTGGGCCATTAGAACCTAAACCTTGGGGTCAAGGATTACCCTAAAGATTTCAATGGGTACGTTCTGTATAAAAGCTTGTGGTAAGATAGGCGGTGGCACAAAAATTGAGGCCTTAGAAGGCGATAGAGTAGAGAACATGGGAAATGGAGGTGGGAGTGAGGAAGATGATAGCGGGGAAGTAGTGGAAGAGGAGGAGTCAAGCGCTATTACTGAGGTAGTCGACAAGGCAAAGGTGAGGTGGATAGAAATGTCTGCAATAGGCAGAGATGAAATGGGAAAAGCCTAAGGAGCAGAAGATGGAGTGGCAATGGTGGTAGTAGTAGTGGGAGTGGATGTAGCAGGTGGTGAGCATGACTGCTTAGTTTCTTCTTCTTCTTCATGGCCCTCCTCTTCCTAGATGGTAGGCATCTTGAGCATGAATGTCCCTATTCTCTTTTCTCTTTTGGATGATTGCCCCTCTGTTGGCTTTCTAGAATACACCTTTTGTTTAGGATTACGCTCAGGTGCATGCTTCCTCTTTTTAGATCTTGTGGCTGGTAGGGACTTGAGAACTTCTTCTGATAAGCTAGCGGTTGTGCCACTATCAGTTTCACTTTCAAGCTCATCCTTGAGGTTGCCATATTTCAACTCAATGCCTTGCTCCTTGAGTTAAGCAACTTGTGCATCTACCCATTTCCTTATCTTGTTTAATGGGTCAGGTGAGGATGTTGAGGTCAATGACCTCTTCTTCATTCCTATCAATGATGGGTAGGGGTAGTTCAACCATGACAATGTATCTATCACCAATAATATTGTCATCCTCCTCCACTATCTAATCAGGCATGGGGAATAGATTTATCAACTTCACAAACTGGGCTATCACCCTCATATAGTGCCTCATTCGTACCTCTTTTTCGTCAATGCAATTGGCCCAAAAATTCTCAATGTGGGGTTGATGAGCATATTGCTTCCCAACCCATTTCTTTAGTTTTCCTTGAGGATCTACCCCTCCTCGGTCTGTGTGGGGATCTAAGTTGTACTCTGCCAGCTCCCTATCTGAGTACTTAGGACATTGAGCAACAAGACATGAATACATTCCTTGTCTGAAGGTCAGGGGATATCAAATCCCAACTCAATGCTTGTTACTCAACAATGTGTGGGTAGTCTGCGACTGCTAAGAGACTTCCAACAAGATTATCCAGTCATTGGGATAGTGCGGTAACTGGTAGGGTCTTCCCGAGAACCCTTCAGATCTAATGTAGGTAAATTTTAGGAATTGGATGAACAAATACCCAAATCCCTTTATGAAGGCCTTCACATTGTGCGACACCCTCCTCTTAAAATCCCCTCCTAGGAGTCTGATTATATGCCTAATGAACACATCATTTACTATTCTGTACTCCTTGAAGTTTCTATATTGTAGCTAAGGATAGCAGTCATAAAATTTGAGCTCTCCTTTCTTTGTCCCCAATGGGCCTACACAGAAGAGTCCTTTATATGGAAATTTTTCCACAAGGAGGTAGTCTAGATACGAGGTCATATAAAATTGAGAGGTTTTCTTTATGACCATGAGCTGATTGTGCATGTTTTCACTAATCATCTTGGCCCAGTGGAACTTGGCCTCACCTCGGATGATCTCCTCTATGAAGTAGAACATCCATTCTTCGAAGAAGGAAGCTATTGGCAGGTGCATTACTCTGCTCAAAAGAGTAACCAGATCATGGTACTCTTTGAAGAAATCACTTTTGAATAGTTTCTGGGGTACCTTGTTGGCACTTCCCCTCTTTTCCTTCAACCAATGTTGGTTGATTATTCTTTTGCATGCTAGAGGGTTTTGTTTCCACATGCCTTCGAAAAATTCCTTTTCCACCTATTCCATTTTTTTGAATGTTGGGATGTTGAATGTCTTGCAAATAGCCCTGGAAGACAGGTCTTCCAGTACTCTCCCATCCTTATCAGTGGTTTTCCTATTGGAGTGATAGCACTCCCGGCAAGCCATGACCAATTTAGGGGCAATTAGTGTAGGAGGGATGTTGGCTGCCTTTCTGAGGCCATTTTTCTTGATTGTTCAGGCATCCTCCATAGTAGGGTCGACCATCACTCTTTGCTTGAATTCATCAATATTCACATTCCCACATTTGTATCTAACACTGTGTCCTAAGTGTAGGCAAGCTTGGAGGTGCAATCCACCCTATGGAACTAATACTTCATTTGTTCCTTTTCCTCTTTTCCTCTTGGCATTTGAGTGAGATTTTTTCCTTTGTTAGCTTTCTCAAAGGTCTTCCCTAATGTTCCCTTGAATGGTTCCATAAATCTTTCACATACAGAGTGCAGTAAGTGTTTTCATATATAATTAGGAAAAAATTAGTTAAATTCTACAAATTCAAGGTTAGATCCATTCATACATCCTTAAAAGATCATAAAATTCACCATCATTCACTTTCTGGAGCTCATTTGGATTATTTATGCAAATGCGGGCTCATGGGTGTGGGTTTCACCTGGGTGAAAGAAGTTTGAAGTAATTTGGAGCAAGGCGGTGTTGGGGTTGCATAATCCCCCAGACGACCACTCGTAGCAGAAATTCTGCATCACTTGTTTGAAGGGAAAATCTCCTAAGGAATGATTGAGCACGTGCAAAGGTTACGGGGGTACTTGGTGTCATTGGATTATGCTTTTTTTGTTGTTGCAGGTTTGAGACATGCGGGTGCCTTGAGGTGGAAAGAGATTTAGGCTTAGCCATTAAGTAGTGAAATTGAATAGGTGGAGACCCACATGCGGAGTTTAGCATTGTGGAACCTATAGGTGCTTTGGACTTCAGGGATATAAACCTTAGAGTTTCATCATTTTTCGGGAGTGAAAAAAAAAATCGGGCCATAGTTATATGCTTGATGTCAAGGAACAACCTCAAAGGGATGGCGGTCCACATAGGTAGGCCCGCAATGACCTCACAAACTTAGGTTTTGGGTTGTAAATTTTTGATGTTAGGCAAAGGGGAAACACCTATCGTGGAGTCTGCAATGTGGGAGGACACAAGAATTTGGCTATAAGATAGCGGAAATGACATAACGATAACCCCCAAGAGGCCATTCGCAAAGGTTTTCCTGCATTTGAATTTTGACTTAGCATTTTATTTAGCAGATCTTAAAGTTAGAGAAGGAAAAGTTGTAGGAAAATACCCACAAGAACTATAGACTTAGCAAATTTTAGCAAGTTTTGAGCGTATGTTCACTCAACAGAAGTGATGAAAGTGGATCCTGTGTTGTGGGAAGTCGATAGGATGCAGTTGCTAATCAATGACAATTGGATGGCAGCCTTGCATAGGAAAAATCTTGCATGGGGATTCCTGCAAAGGGATTGTTATCTCCTAAGCTTGCACCCAAACTGAGTTGTGAAACTCAGTTAGCTAGAGAAACATGGAAACACTTCTAGGCTTTGGGGAACCTAATGATTGAAGTGAATCTTTGGATAGGCCAACTTCCTAGTTGGTAATATCACTTAGACTACTAATTTCAGTAAGGTAAAGGGAGAAGGAAAACTGAAAAATAAATAAAACTAGAACTGGTAAACACTATTACCTATGGTGATACACCTAACTAATAAAGACCCAAAATTTTTTAGAGGACGGACACTTTCTTTTCAATGAATGAAAACAAAACACTTACACAACTTATTTCAGTAATTTTATGCATAAGCATTTTGAAAAAATTCTTAAGTTCACTTAGCTTGCACAATGGAAAGATTATTTTCACAATCTAAGAGCTATGTGGAATTTCTAAACACAGTTTCCAACCTGCATAAAAATAACTTTGTAGAAAAAGCATAAAATATGAGACAAAATTACAAGGAGGTTAAAATACCTCACATGTGATTTGATCAATCACTTTGATAACATAGAATATTGCAAGAATAAGAGGGAAAAAAGCTTCAAATATTGATATTCAAGGTCCTTTCTGAATTCATGTCTAAAAAGAGTTACAAAAAATGCAAGAAAAACTCTGCCAAAGGACTGTAAAAGTCACTAAGTATGAATTTGCATAATTAGAACTAACTCAATAATGAGTTACAAAAGTGACTAGGTAGCCAAGCTCCACTAAAATAGGTTCTAGAAACCTCATGGGTTGGATGCACCAAAAATCCCACAAATCTAGCCCCTAGATCTCATCCAAAAGAGCTCCAAATGGGTGAAAAAGTCAAGATTGACTTTTTCAAACCATAAAAGCATCTCAAAAATGCTTCAAATTGAGTCAAGAAGCCTAAATTTGCTCCAAATGTTTCCAAGAAGCAAAATAAAGACTCCTAGATTCCCTCCACATGTTGGCGAACTGAAATCAACTTCCCTCTATTCCCTCCATGATCATAAATACAAATACATATCGATTTCCCCTCATGACTTGGTCTTGAAAGCATGTGCTCCTATTTTCCCTCCAAGCCATAAATCAAGACTTATCTTCTTCATTACTTTCATGTAGTCATATAACACATGCCTTTTTTTTTGCATTTTTGAAAGATAATGATTAAATTTAAATGTTTTATAAATTATCATCTAAATTTAATCACTTACAATATGAAACATATGCAAAAATAAAGGATCTTACCTCTATGTACTTGGCCATAGACAAAAATAAGAGGATTTTACTAAGTGAAAAATATGATTTAGTCATACCTAAATTCAAAACTCATGTTACTAATCCATAAAGAGTATGAAATACACAAGGCATGAAGAAAAAACCCATGGGGCATTAGTTGCAATGTATATTTTAAAACAAGGGAAAAAATTCCCCTAACTCCTGTCGGCATTTTACTTTAGGTTATCAACCCTAGATGAAAGACAAAAGAATGAAAAAAACATTCATTTGTATTGAAGAAGCTTCAGGAAGAAGCTGTGGTGCCCAAGGGTGTGCAAAACAAACTCTTCTAGGAACGTTTCATGGCGGATTACAATGTCACAGAGGCATCTTTTGCAAAAAAATTATTGATTTCTCTACATAACAACACTGGTAAGCTTTGTTAGAAGAAAATTTTGAGGAAAAATCTTCATTTTTCATTTCTCAAAATCTCCATGGCCATGGCCTCATGTAAATTTTCTCATCCATTTGAATGTCTTTCTCCTTGTTTTCTATGACTCCTCTATGGTTGTAGTCGTTCATCGAGTTCTGAAGATGAAGGTTCGTTGGAAGGATTCCTCAGGGGTAAGCTTTCCATCTCAACAAACTTTGATTCTCTTTCTCAAATTCTGTAGAAAAATGTTGGGTTTGAGCTAAAATACTTCTTGCTCATGTCATTTATGTACTTCATTGTACATTTCATACATTTCTGCCATTATCCGAGCTTCTCAAAATGATAAACTATGTATTTTTCTTAGCTTTCATATTTTGAAGAAACCCTTTAAGGTCTTGTTCCATTTGCATCCTCCAGAGCTCGACCTTCTACTTTACATGACCGTCGTGGTTCTATGTGCACTTCCTTCATATATACTCATGGCCTTGATGTAATCTTAGCAAAACTGACTGCGGTTGAGGTTTCAATGGCTATACTAGAAATTCATCTTATATTTCTCATTGCAAGTATAAAAAAACACCATTTTCATCAATGGCTAACCCTTGAGAAGAATATTTTGTGCTTGAGACACAAAAACCCCAAATGGGTTTGTATGTTTTACACTTTTGTGCTTCTTAGTGAAGGGCACGATGAAGCTCTGGGTCTGTAGATCCACTTCCATGCCATAACCAGTTTAGAAATTGGGGCTTTCCCTTAACTCTTTACATTTCTTAATGGTGTATAAACCCTTTTCAAAAAAAAAAAAGAGTTGATCATCTATTTAATGCAGAACCCTACTTGGCTTGGTCTCCTGTGTGTTACTTTGTTTGATATTCTAAAGAAAATCTTCAAACCTATATTGCATTTTCTATCTTCATTCCTTGATTGAAAATGGCTCATTTCAAGCTCTAATATAGGCTAAAGACTTAAATTTAAGTTCGGCCCCTTATAGACAAAGTGAACTTTTTGTGCCAACCCGTAAGGGTTGTTTGTAGAAAATTTGAGGTATCTGGGCTATGGCCATACTTTGTATTTCAGGTATTTGAACTCCATTAATTTTTCATTTTCTTTTGTAGCCTATCGTGCTACTCATGATCTTATAATCACATAGGTATCTTAATATGGTTCTATTTTTTGCATTTGCAAACCACTATCTGTCACTAAGTTATTACATTGATTGCACCATGAAGTAATACCCAACTTCCTTAATTGATGAATATGTTGAATTCTATTTGAAATAATGTCATTAATTAACTTCTAAATGGATTGCATCTTTTCAACTCCCTTTACCAATTAGATTATTACTGTCATCCAATGTTTTCTATAATAATACATAGCTTCCCTATGACCATGTCATACCTTATATTTATGTACTGTAAATTGACCTTGCTCATGTAACTCATGCCTTTAAATAAGGTTGCATCTATTTACTATCATTGCATAATCATGTTGATATAATGACTTTTAAGATTGCATTTCCCTCTTAAATAAGCTCAAATGAGCTCATTATTTGATAATTCAGCATGTCGGGCTCGACCCTTGTGGGAGCCACATTTTAACCCACATGCTATAACTTGATGAAACAAATCAGTAACATTACTTTTCCTATATCTACACATGAAGCAAAAATATTAGAGAAATAAATGCATATTTTTTGGATGTTTTTGATGACCTCAATGGTTTTCTAGGACATCCAAGGTATGCATTGCTTGTTTAGTGCACATTGAGATCAGTTTATACATGCACAGGTAATTTTTCATGTAAGGTTGGGGACTTTTCATTGCTTAGAGCATGGCTCTAACATCATTTCCTATGTCAAATGCAAGAACTAGGAGCAGCATGGAGAAATGAAAGACAAAAACAACTAGAGACAACAACAAGACAAGATGACACATCAAAACTAGTCATTCTCAGGAAATGACTTGTTCCCTTCCTTATATGCACATTTATTTTACTTACTTATTCATGTATATATTTTTCTTAATCTGTATTGAATAAGTAAAGTAAACCTCATAGCTTGTGTGAGATAATGCACGTTTATACATTCAATAAAGATTACTAATCTGTTCAGAAAGGATTTGAATTTGTCTTTTGTTACATGCACTTGTATGAATGCAGTAATTTGTAAATGTAATCATTTTTAGATTATTTCATTTATACAGTTGAATGTAATGTAGGAAAGATTTAGAATCCACCTTTTTCTTTCAGTTCAATTAAAAAACAATATGCACTACCTAATTGAGCAATAAGTGAAAATATGGTAACATTCTTGGTGACATGTGTTGCATGTTTTCCTACTAAATTTTTTGATTAGTTGCCTAGACCTATCCTTGGGCATGGAGTCACTTAGAAACTAGGCTCATGACTTAGAAAATAGACTCAAAACTACTGTAACTCAGGTTTGATAGTATGAATGACACCTTGACATTTATTGAAAGCAAAAAACAAAAAGGAAACTACAAGTTGTGTTGGAACAACACTTAGGGAAATGAAAATTGCAACTAAACTTCAGTGCGAAAACACTTTATTGAAAGTATAAACCTAGCCTAACCTGTACAAAGGTAGATCATACCTCAAAACACCATTTGAGATGAATTCCATTAACTGGGATTGGCAATATTTCTCCATCCATTGTGGATAACTGGAATGCATTATGTTCCTTACATTCAGTAATGATAAACAGGCCACTCCAGAAGTTGTCAAACTTTGTATGCTTTCTTGACCTACTTTTTAGCACATCCCACTTAAGCACCACATCACCCTCTCTAAAAACTCTGGGTGTAGCTTTCTTATCAAGGACCCCCTTTTTTTGGAGCTGATGATACTCCAAAGACTTCATTGCTTTATCTCTTGTCTTCTCTAGCTCCATGAGCTAACCATATCTAATAGACATTGGATCTTGTTCTTCAAACATTTCCAGTTGATGTACAATATCGAGCTGGAAGCTCTACAAAAAGAGGAAGTCTTTCTTGTTTTCCATAAACAAGCACATATGGTGAATTTCCAATTGACCTCTTTGGGGTCACTCTATCTGCACACAAGGCATATTTTAGCTTATTGTGCCAAACTCTCTGATTATCTTCCATAGTTCTTTTGATAATTCTGATCAGATTTTTGTTTGTACTCTCAGCCAAACCATTACCTTGTGGGTAATAATTTGAAGAGGTATTAAGATGGATTCCATGTCTTACAACCCAATCAGTTACTTGTAAACCAGCAAATGATAAGGCATTGTCAAAGATAATGGAATCAGGTACTCCAAACCTGGTTACTATATCTTCATAAAAGCTTAAAACAAAAGATTCATTAGCTTCTTTCAAAGCTACTACTTCTATCCATTGTGTAAAATAGTTAGTTGCTGTAAGTACCCACCTATGAATAGCACTGGAAGGTGGATTTATTGGTCCAATGAAATCAATGCCCCATCTCATGAAGGGTTGCTCAACCTGAATTGGTTGCAAAGACAGAGCTGGCAGCCTCTCCTTTCCTGCAAATAAAGCACATTTTACACATTTCCTTGCCTAGGCATGTGCATCTTTAAACAAGCTTGGCCAATAATAGCCAGCTCTCATAATTTTTCATGTTGTTGTTCTTGGGGAAAAATGACCTCCTATAGTTACATCATGGAACTCATGAAGTACTTTCTCAGTTTGATCATCATTAATACATCTTAAAAGAATAACATTTAGATCTTTTCTAAAAAGAATGTTATCAATCAACACATAAGGTATAGACTGAAGTGTGAAATATCTTTGTTTAGCTTTATCCAAACCTGGTGGACAATTACTAGTCTATAGAAAATGGATCATATCATACACCCAACCTACATTTAAAACAGGTGCAACATCCTGAGGCTCATTATCATTAACTAAAACAGTCTCTGATTCTAATTTATGTTCATCTTCAGGAGTTGAGGCTAACTATTCACATAGTCCTCTACCTCTTACAAGCTTTGTGATCTTGATATCAACACCATATTCCATGACTTTAGTGATTCATCTAGCTCTCTTCTCATTGAGATCTTTACTTAACAGGAAGTCCTTTACACTTGGATGTGCTACGATTAAGTGAATCTTATTATTGGAAATTAATGGCTTAAACTTTTTTAGACTCCTTATGACAACAAGAACATACTTTTCAATAAAGTTGTATCTTAATTCATAATCATGTAAAGCTTGACTGGAAAAGGCTATTGGCTACTCTAAATCACCATTATTTTTTTGAACCAGCATAGTAGAAATAAAATCTATGCTACCAAAATAATATAGAATAAAGTATTTTTTAAAATCTGGATTTACTAGAGTGGGGGCTAATGCTAAAGCCTCTTTAATAGTTTCAAGCTGCATTAGGCTTCCTTAGTCTAGCTGAAAACTACATTCTTCTTTAACATGGCAGTCAAAGGTTGTAAAAGATTTGCAACATTAGGTATAAATCTTCTCAAGAAGTTAATTATGCCTAAGA
>VDFB02235530.1:0-20403 GCA_007258455.2 Sequoia sempervirens | reverse complement strand
ATTGAACCCAACCACCAATCTTGCATCTTTGTCATCAATGTATGCCTCCTACTTAAGGCATCTACAACCCTATTTGACTTCCCACTCCTATGTTTCAAAACAAAGGTATAACTCTGCAAAAACTCTACCCATTTCATATGCCTCTAATTTAATTTTCTGACTATTTAGGTACTGCAAGGCCTAATGATCAGTATATAGAACAAATTCCTTCGGCAACAAATAATGTCTCCATTTCTTTAATTCTTGAACTATTGCATAAAATTCTTGATCATATACAAAATTCTTTCTCTTGGCATCATTTAACTTTTCACTAAAATAGGAAATGGGCTTAGCTTCTTGGCTCAACACTGCTCCAATGGCACAACTATTGGCATCACAATCCACCTGAAACAGCTTGTTGAAATCTGGGAGGGCTAGAACAGGTTGCCCTGTTACCTTCTGCTTCAACAGTTCAAAACTCTTTGCCGCTCCAGTGCTTCACTTGAATTTTTTTCTATCCCCTCTCATTGTTTCAGTCAGGGGTCCACAAATACTACTGAAGTTTCTAATCAACTTTCTATAAAAACTAGCCAAACAATGGAAAGATCTCACCTCAGTAGTAGTTCTTGGGGTAGGCCATTCCAGAATAGCCTTCACCTTCTCTGGGTCCATCTTGAGACCTTCTGCTGAGACAACAAACCCAAAGTACACTAACTCCCTCTTCACAAAATTGCACTTCTTCAGATTAATCAATAGTTTCTCTTCTTTTAACTTCTCAAAGGCTCTCCAAATATGCATCAGATGCTCATCCAACGTCTTACTGAAAATCAAAATATTATCTAAATACACAATAACAAAACTTCCCAGAAATTCTTTTAGTACCTCGTTCATGAGCGTACGAAATGCTCTCGTGCATTGTTGTCTTAAAAAGGTACGACTAACCACTCATAAGTAGGCCCCTCTTTGGTCTTGAAGGCAGTCTTTCATTCATCTCCCTCAACTGGATCCGTGATATCCACTCTTCTCGATCAATCTTTAGAAGTAATCAGCTCCACTCAAATAGTCCACGTCATCCATCCTCAGGAAATTTGTACCTCTGATTGTTATCTTGTTTATGGCTCGAATCTATACACATCCTCCACTCCCCATCTTTTCTTGGTGCTAGTACTGCAGGTACTGCACATGGACTCAAACTCTCCCATATCAAACCCTTTCTCAACAACTCTTGAACTTGTCTGTTCAACTCCTCATTTTCTGCTGGAGTCATTCTATGAGTTGCCTTATTTGGAAAACTGCTCCAAGAATCAAGTCAATCTGATGACTGATCTTCCTTATTGGTGGTAAACCCTCAGGTACATTATCAGAAACAATATCCTGAAACTCATCCAACATCCCAGAAACTTCTTCTGGAACCTTCTCACTATCCTCCTTACTCACTCTAGGAATCAATGCATAACACACATGCTCATGTTTCATACCTTCTAAAAATTTTCTTCCATCTACATAACAAATTCTAGCACTACTGCATACCTTTTCTTCGGTCTCCTTCAGGGGTTTCAACTTGTGACGAACCCCATCCTTTGTGAAGGAATAAGTGTTTGCATGGCCATCATGTATAGCTCGCCTATCGAACTACCATGGTCTCCCCAACAACATGTGACATGCATCCATGGGGATGATATCACAGAGTACCTCATCATAGTAGCTCCCGATCTTGAACTTTACTAGGCACTACTCCTTGACCAAAACTTTGTGGTCTTTCTTCAACCAGATAATCTGATACGAATGCAGGTGCCTTTCCCTCTTCAGCTTCAACTTTGTGACCATCTCATCGCATCTCTTCCTGACACCAGATTACCTGGGTGTCTCAAATTCATCAATAATGACATCACAACATTTTCCTTCACACTTGCACCTTGTGCAAAACAGATTCTTCCTCTGTTCTGGTTCCTTTTCCTCAGTCACCAAGGCTCTCCTAATCACTAGGGCTTCTCCCTTTTAGCATCATTTGAATGTTCAGATTGGGCCTCCTCATCTGCATGCACAACCCTTCCATGACCTTCTGGCCTTTTGTTTGCCCTTCCTTGGTGTTGTGGACATTCATAGGCTCGATGCCCTTCTTCACCACACTAGAAACACGTTCCTTTGAAACCACCTCTTCCAGATCCTTGTCCATATCTCCCTCGTCCTCTACCTCTTTGATCACCACTGTTTTGATCACGAGGACAGTAGAAGTTGTCATTCATTTGGCTTCAGCTGGTACCCACATCTTCACTTTTCTTTTCATCATCATTTCGGATTCCTGAAGGTCTTCCACTACCCCTTCCACTTTGACCTCCTCTTCTTTTTTGCTTGCCATCAAATCTTTTGTTCAACTTCTCTTCCACCTTAAGAGCCAACTGGTACACATCCTCAATGGTGGTCATTCTGACTAGGCTTAACTCCTCCTAAATGCTCGATCGTAACCCATTAAGATATCGATTTACCTTCTCCTTATTGGCCTTTGTGTGGCCCATTCTGATGATTATCTTGTGAAAATATTTAGTATATTCTTTCACAGATCTGCTTTCTTGCTTCAACCCTTGCAATTTCTTCAATAGATCTAACTCGTAGTCCACTGGTATGAATTGCTTCTTCAATTTCTCTACCATGCGATCCCATCTAGTGATATTTTCTTTTCCTCTTCGATTTCTTTCCAACTAGACCTCTTTCCACCAAATACTAGCTGGCCCTTTAGCTTCATTTTCACAAACTTAACCTGATCTGGGTCCTTTATTTCCTCATACTCAAAATATTCTTCTAGCTCATTGATCTAGTTGATCAACTCTTCCATATTCAGACTTCTGAAATAACTGGGGACTTCTACTCTGGGTCTTTTCTTGATCTTCGAAATGGCCCTTATTAGCCACATTTGGTCTTGATCAATTGCTTCTTCTTCCTCTTCTATATTTTAACCTTCTTCCTCTCCTTCATCTTCACTTTCCTCCCTCGGGTTTAACCCTCTTCTCAATTGCTCTTGTAGCGCATCAATCTGTCTTTGGAGGGCTGCTAGTGCATCTCTTCCACTAGCATTTCTGCCGCCTCAACCACCTCTAGCACCACCACACCTACCAGCAATCACTCTTGGAGATATCTTTCTTGACCTCGATCCACAACCACGGTCTTGGTGCAAACTACCTCACGATCGGTGATCTGTCCACACGCTCAAGAAAACTCGCTTTGATACCACTTGATGAGGGCGCAGCCCGAGACTTTAGAAAATAACCCACAAATAAGAGAATAATTTTATTATTTAGAAAATGGAGCTTCTTACATGCAGAGGATCTCAAATCCCCAATTTCTACAACACATGCAAGTTACAGAAAGCTACAAAATCACCCTTTTGCAATATGCAAGCTTGTCCCCCAAAAAGCTACCCAAAAATTAGAAACCCGCCCATAAATAGAGTTCCTCTTTAATTTGGAGCCAAAACAACATTCAAATTTGAGTTTAGGCAGTTTGGCGCCGAAAATTTACAAATTGAAATTCAAATTTCAAAAGAACATTTGCAATTGTATCTTCTAGAAAGTGCGCCAACTTCCCGAGGCCATAACTTTTGATCTGGGACTTCGATTCGTGAACCGTTTGAACCGTTGGAAAGGTCTCGAAGTCAATAATGTGCTTGAAATCCACTATGCTAATTTTGGCAAGTTTTGGGGCCAATCCGGGAACTCTAAGTGCCTAAAATCTAACTCAAAAGATTTTCAGGTGCTAATCTGGGAAACTAAAACTTTAATATCTTTCAACCCAGGAATAGAAAATAAAAACCGTAAATTGGGAATTTCATTATGATGAAAAGGGTATCTAAAAATGTAAAAACATATAAAAACTGAGAAACTTGTAATTTAACTATTTTTGGGTGATGCAAGATTGCCCTTACACCATTGGATGCTCCTGCATCAAGACTATTGGGACCTGTCTTTTCTAAATTATAGAGATCAAGTACATCTTTACATTGGGAATCTATGGAATCAATTCCAAATAACATAACTTATTTGTTTTACCAAAAAGCAAACTCTATAGCCCAAAAGTTGAGTTTTTCTATGCAATAGTCCAAAAACTACATCATTTATATTCTTAACATTATAAGTGAGGTTGAGATACCTTTCAAAAAAAGTTTTGCATAGATGGAAAACTTGTCAAACCCAAGGCCAAGAGAAATTTGCTATATCTAAACATATTTATACTTTCACAAAAGGACATGTTGGCTCATATTCAACATGTTTGGAGCATTCAACCATGCCCCATGTATGAGACATATTGGATTGCTTGGTGGAATGATGCTTTCAAAATGTACATCACACTTCCTCTATGTTTATGGATTCCTTGCCTAATTCATCTAATAGCTTGCCAATAACCACTTTGTATCTATGACTCATTTATTACTTTAATTCAAGAAAAGGATAATGCCAAATAATCCTTTAGTAGCTTGACATATTTTGCAAGGCATCAAGTTTGAGTATTCAATGGCAAAAGAATCAATCCTATATATAAATATTATTTTTTCCCCTAGCTTGGTTGGTCAAATTCTTTTGGTTGGAATTGGATTGATCATGGGGATAATTTCAAATTTCCTAGCACCCCCTTTTCTTTTTAGACCTCCCTTGGTGCATTATGGAAAGTTATCATATCCATAATTTAGAAAAAAATTGGTTATTAGATTTGCAAAACCCTCTTGCTAGCTATCAAATTTTAGCTATACTCTAAAATTTTCATTGCTACTTATGTTTATTTTTCGTCTTGATGGGTCTCTTTTAAGGCTTCCTATGTAAAAATTGAGAAGTTTCTTCGATATTTTTTTGAGCTTCTTTTGGTGGTAATAAAAATTTCATCGTGCAGCTTGGGAGTATTGTTGTCTCTCTCATGATGTGGGGGTTTAGGCTTATTTTCAATCCACTGTAAAGGATTATAACTCTATGATAAATGGATCATTAGAGCTCTTGAAGACAAGGATGCTTTGTAATTCCTCATATGACATGACACTTATTTAGAGTGCCCTTTGGGCATCTAGCTCGGAAAGGCCTTGGACTCCATATTCTCCTCACTATGAAGGAACCCTTTCAAACATAGGTCACATTTTTTATTAAAGGAATCTAGAAGGCTTGGGAGTCCATCAAGCTCTAGTTGTTATGGGTTCTAGTAATGACATCAATAATGACATTTCCATTAATCAACAAACTATTTGGTGTTCTCTAGTTATTTCTTGTCAAGATTGCCTTGTAACCAAAGACCCTTGGATTTGATCTTTGAATTTTTATAACAAATGAGTCAAAACATTGCTACATGTTTTCAATAAATTCAATAATAATTTCTTATCTTGGCTTGAAGGTAAGTTTAAATTATGGATATCCAACCAAGGTCATTAAACCTACTAGATAGTAATTGATGTCATTTTTCACCATATGGTATTTATAGTTAGGATTAGGTATATTAAGGATTGATGAAAAGATTAAAAATGGTATCTTGATATGTCCACAATTATAGACCTCACAAGAGATATTTGTGGCTTATGTTGTGCACCTCCCTATTATGACCTAGTTGGATCATTGTTCACACTTCTAGTCCTCTCTGAGAACTTGGCACCATATATTCAAAACTATTTTGTTGGTTATTCTTGAGCCCAAGTTGGCTCATTTTTCTTGTTGCATTCTTTGTCAAGGTCTTATGCTTGGCTCTCACTTGTCTCATCTGGTAGTTTATAAAACATCCATTTTTTGGACAACTTGAGACTCTCAAGTGTATTTTTATGGTTATGCATCAAAGTCGAGGAAGCCTACACTTGGATCCGTAACTTCTTCAAGCCTTTCAAGCCTGGCCCATTTTCATGGCATATGGTTTTCCTAGAATATTTTCCCTCCCTCCCATTTAGATTTATGTAGATTTGGCACACTTTTAGGGTGGAGATTCTTTTTAGCATTTGGAAAGACAACTTTTTTATCTTTTTTACAGGGTGTGTTGTTAGTATTCATGGTTTTCCTTACACTAAAGTTATGATTTTCTCTAATGTGCTTATGTAGATTTAGGTGCAATGGAACAAAGTCCCTGGTAAATGCCCCCTGCATGGTTGCTAAAGTGTCATCCTCTTTTCTCTCCCAATAGGTTAATTCCCCTCCACATGTGTGTAGATATGGATGTAGTTAACTTGCCAATAGAGTTTGTGGTTTCTAGTCACATGGCTCTTAGCTACCTAAAAAATATAGAGATTGTGATACCCACATATGGTCTCATCCCTCTTGGCTACCATCAACCTCTTCACATGGGTGTGGTGCTCTTAGGTGGCCAAATTTTTGCAAGTTCCCTCACTTGAATCTAGCTATTTCTCTTATTTGTTCTTAACAACCTACGAATGAAGACCAAGAAGAAGATAATGCTCTCACTAGTTGGGAACCAATTGATGATAGTTCCACCCTTCCTATTGTGTGGGGCAAGCCAAATGATACTGATCCCCCCTTCTAATGATGTAACTCTCACCCTTAATACCTTTATTATTGTTGTTTAAACCTGACCCTCTTTTTTTCATTTTGATATTTAACTTCACTTAAACCTTAAAAATATATCTTTTGACACCTATATTTTTATAAATAATATATTATTCTCTCTTTAATATATAAAAATAAGAAATAATATTATCCATTTAAAAATTAAAAACTATTCTAATTAAAATGGGCCCAAAACATAAAGGTCACCATTACAAATATGGAGTAGGTAGTTGGATTTGTTAAATTGGAATTAAAAGCATTGAGTATTGGATTTAACATTTTTATTACTATTTCTGGTAAAAAGTTCAGAATGTTGGATGAACACTTGCAACGCTTGACAAGTACCACCATTTCTGTCTGGATAATGAAAAATATTTGGGTCGGAAGGTTTCCATTAATGAAGGTTGACATTCTCTACACTTGTTTGTGATCTTGACTAAGAGGTTTTTAATTCCGTTTGATACTAAATAAACATTCCACGCGTCTTCACTAGCTCGAATTCGGTATATAATCCTTCACTGAGGATTTGTATCGTGTATTGATGGTCAAGCGATGACTTGGGAGAACGTTAATTTGATTAGATCAACTACTTTGTTTGATCAACTACCATTTTTAATCAAATTTGTCATCAACTACCATATTGAATCAAATTGTGTGTAATATGACGGCTTAGTTTTATTAATGAGGTTATGTCATTTTCACTTGTATTAATAAAATAACTTATGAAAGAATCAATTAATAGGTAGGTTGCCATGCTTGTATAACCTGCAATTATAAATGCTCTTTTGGTTTCTCCTTTGTGGGTGTCTTATACAGTCTCCAGTAAACTGGAATTAGTGTGTTTTGAAGACTTCCTGTGTGAATTCTCTCTGTGTTTTCTTCTTAAAACAAGCAGCCTTGTAAGCCATTGTATTTTGTGGGGTTTGGTAAGTGAATGCTTCTTCTAAGCCATTGCATTGATTGAGCTCATAGTTCAAGGTATATTAGGGTTTGGTAATCTTTAAGTGCATGCAATATTATGCCAGCTTTCTTTGGGTTATAAGTTTATTCTGTCCATATTTTTCTACAGTACATATAAATTGATGTATAGGAGTTAAGTTGCTGCAACATAGTGTCATGGTACAGTTTTGCATCCTAAGGTGAAAAGTTTAATAACTGTTTGTAGGATATATATATTATTATATAAGATTTTAGTTGGAATCTAAAATAATACTCTTATATTATAGGGCGCTGCCAATATGGTGAATGAGCAGGAACTTCTGTCAACAGAGATTGTGCGTAGAGGGGCTGAGAGGTCTGGCTCTGATGCAGGATCCCAGACATTCTCCATTAGATTTCACAGGAAACTGCCTGACTTCTTACATTCTGTCAATGTCAGGCATGTTAAGTTGGGGTACCATTACTTTATTAGCAATGCTCTGTATATCTTAGCAATTCCTCTGCTGCTTGTGATAATAGAAGCCTTAAGTAAGAATAACTTATGGAAACTCTGGGAGCAGCCTAGCCTTGATTTAGTAAGCTTGATGTATGTATGTGGTTTGATTGGTTTCACTGCTTGTGTCTACTATATGTATAGTCCAAGAACCGTATATCTAGTAGACTTTGCATGCTACAAGCCATCTGATGAATTCAAAGCAACTAGAAACCGTTTCATGTGTCATTCTCGGGATACAGGGTTTTTTGATGATAAAAGCCTGGAGTTTCAGAGGAAAATTCTAGAGAGAGCTGGAATAGGAGAGGAAACATACTTTCCAAGAGCCATTTCGGACTCTCCACCTAGGCTGACCATGAAAGAAGCCCGTGCAGAATCAGAGATGGTGGTGTTTGGTGCCTTGGATGAGCTGTTTGACAAATGCAAAGTGAGGCCGAGGGATATTGGGATTCTTGTGGTGAACTGCAGTTTGTTCAATCCAACTCCATCTCTGTCTGCCATGATTGTCAATCACTACAAGATGAGAAGCAACATTCTGAGCTTCAACTTGGGAGGAATGGGTTGTAGTGCAGGGATCATAGCTCTGGATCTTGCAAAAGACATGCTGCAGATTCATGGGAATTCATATGCAGTAGTTGTGAGCACTGAGAACATTACACTGAACTGGTACCATGGCACAAACAGATCAATGCTTCTGCCCAATTGTTTGTTCCGCATGGGAGGTGCAGCTATTCTCTTATCAAACAAGAGAAAAGATGGAAGGAGATCAAAATATCAGCTAGCTCATATTGTTAGAACTCATAATGGACAAGATGACAGGAGCTACCGGTGTGTTTTCCAAGAGGAGGACTCCAATGGGACCAAGGGCTTGACCATATCGAAGGAGCTCATGTCAGTTGCAGGCCATGCACTTAAAGCCAATATAACAACTCTGGGTCCATTAGTACTTCCTCTATCAGAACAGATCCTCTTTGTTCTCATACTATTATCCAGAAAAGTTTTCAAAATGGATGTAAAGCCTTATGTCCCAGACTTCAAGTTAGCATTTGAACATTTTTGCATTCATGCAGGAGGGAGAGCAGTTTTGGATGAGCTGCAGAAGAATTTATCATTAGCAGAGCATCACATGGAGCCTTCAAGGATGACTCTTCACAGATTTGGCAATACATCAAGCAGTACTATGTGGTATGAGCTTGCATACATGGAAGCCAAACAAAGAGTGAAGAAAGGTGACAGAATATGGCAGCTAGCATTTGGTTCAGGATTCAAGTGTAACAGTGCTGTTTGGAAGGCCCTCAAGACCATTAAAAAGCCCACTAAAAACCCATGGCTGGATTGCATTGACAACTACCCCGTAGAGATTCCAGAATTCCAGAAGATATGATCCACTCATGGTTTAGGAAGGAATATTGTGTGATGGTTACCAAGTAACGCACATGTGAGGGTATTTATCCTACTTTTCTTATATGTATAAGTTTTACAAGTTATGGTAAATCAATAAATTGTGTTTTTACATTTAAATTTATAACTATTTTCTTATATATAAGTTATATAAATGGTATGGTGAGTATGTATATTTTATCCTATAACTAAAAATAGTTTCAATCAGCAGATGGAGTTGAACAAAATCTTCTTCCTCAAATTTAGATTAGTGGAAGAAAATTCAGGGGACACCATGGCAATATTTTCTTTTGTTTAATGCACTTATAATTACGTACTGTCTTTCGATTATAACATAATATTTTTTTTTATATTGAACAAAGCAATTTTAAAATACAAGAAATCAGCTACAAAAAGTAGCTTGAGAGAGTAGAGATACAACAAGAAAATGTCTAATATCCAAGCCACACGGCTACAATACAGATCCTTACATAAGCTGTACAACATATTTACTAAAGCTAAGTTTACTATGAAGCTGAAACTGCATAACTTGATCTTTGATCTGCTATAGACAATACTTAACCAGTTCATTCTTCTTACATAGGACTTGGTTCTGCAAGAAAAAACAAGCCACCTGAAGAAATATATTAGAATAAAGCCTTACAATACCAGTTACATGATAATAGTCATTAGAAAACATAGCAACACATATGTTATTCCATATACTCCTTAAAATCACTTGCTGAATAATCAACAATCACGTCATTCTACATACCGAGGCCAAGAATAACTTCTTTCCAATTAAAAACATGATTAAAAATTGCTGGAAATTGTTTAAAAACAGCAAACCATTGATTCTTAACATGTAAATATTATAACATAACATTTAAGAAACGGAAGAGGGAGGTGAGTTCTTTTGACTGGTTCATTATTTTAGGGTATGTTTCCATGCATTGTGGATACTTTCTCTCTGATTATTTTATGTTACTCTATATTTGTGGGATGTTTTAGTGAGCCTATACATAAATTTTGTTCTTAGAACCAACTTTTGGATGGTCCGGGTTTTTTTTTACAAATTGTGAAAGTTGTGCCATCTTCAATTATTGTTGGACTAATTGCTAGCGTCTCTTTGGATTTGTGACATGGACTAATCACTTCTTGTGGATCCGTTTATCTCTAGCATTTGTATCAAGTGTTAACAAGTCAATTTTTTGGCACAATGGTAAGCTTGTTCAAAAAAATAGTATTAGAGCCATGGTTGCAGGTTCGAATCCCCTCAGGTGACACTGAGGGGGGGATTGATGGACTAATCACCAACGTATCCCTTAAAATTAGTGACATGGACTAACCACCTCATGTGGATTTGTTTATCTTTGGCATTTGTATTGGACGTTAACAGGTCGATCTTTTGGCACAACAACAAACATGTTCCAACAATATTTGATGGGAAGGATGAGTATGGTTGGGTGTTTTTTAAAAGGTTTTTGAAGAGGTTTGATCTCTAAATTTGATGCCGTTTAGTCTTTTGATGCATTGGAGTCTATATGTGACTTGTATGAAAATTTGAAGTTATGTAGGCAATATCTTTCTTGTGATATTGAGTTGTTTGGGATTATTTCATGATCTCAAAAGATTAATATGTTACTTAAATATTTTAGTTCTTAATTTGTGAAGAACACTTTTTAGTGCTCTTTTGTTTGACTAAATATTTTAAAGTTTACAAGAAAACATCTTTATGGGTGTCAAACTACTTAGGTTGAACCTGCCTTTATATGTGTATTTTTGGAGTATATCATCCATTTTCTTGGTCATGCTATTTTCCATGAATTGGAAAATATCTTTACTGCATGGCTCCACATATAGGTTTGTGTGAAGGTAGGCATCAACTCCAACCTTAAAAAATGTATTGAAATTTAGACAAGAGACATGCAATTGTCACTTCCCCTAAATGCACCTATTTTAAACATGTCATTAATAGGTAGTGTAGCATCATAAATTGTCACCCATGACAATTTCACACTATGTTTATCTCCCCCTAAATTATGAGCCTAATTAGGTCTCTAATTTCCAAAAATTATGTATTCTATAGCCCATTTGTACCACTTTCTAATAAATTGCAAGCATTGAACAAATGCATTTAATTGATATTTTACCCCCCATGCTAAATATCCTGGAGAATTGGGTCCCCCTTTTCTTTTGGGGGCCAATTTTTAATATGTCGAGGTGGCCATTTTAACATTTAAATTTCAAATTTCAAATATTGACTATCGAGATTTAATATATAGGGAAATTGGATAAATGTCTATAAATATCTAGTCATTGCATCATTTCAAATCTAACAACAAGCACTAAGTGAAATTATATTGGAAAACTTATGATCAAGAGCACTAAATTGAGCAAGTCAAGAGCAACATTTCAGAGCTTTATTACGACTCAAGATCCTAATATCATGTCAAATCTTATGTGAGTCCATGTGTTCATGTTATCATTATTTTGTGAATGCTGACCCCTTTTATAGGTCTCCAAAGCATTTAGGAAAATCAAGCAAGAAAGATCAATACTTTGAGGTGATGTATATGACTTTAGTCCTTCAAGAAAGCCATTGAAGGGTAGTGAGTTGCAATACTTTTTGATTTCATCATTCCTTCCTATCCATTTATTTGTTTATCATTGACATTGCCATTGTGGAAGTGGAAACGCTTATACGGGGTTTGATTAAGGCAAGCCCTTAAATAGCCCAACATTTTCTTTCTCTTTGAAGATGTAGGTTCTAGGTTTGAAAAGGAGTGAAGAAAGATTGAAGACAAATTGTTCATTGTTCCAATTGAAGGCTTACATCCTATCAACTCACAGAAACTCACTTACAAAAATATCTAACAACATTCTAACAATTCAACAACTAGAAATTAGAAGCTTAGATCTGGCATCAAAGGATTCCAAAAACATACCAAAAGTATCCTACAAAGACCCATTTTCCCAAGGGCGACCCAGTCCCACTATAGCACTCAAATCCAAATTTTAATCTTATAGGTACACAACCCTCTGCACTTCTTAGATCTGATGACAATTTTCTATATCAGTCTATTAATCACCTTTTTATTGCATTTTTCATACTAGGTCTCATATTTCAACTAGGTAAAGTGTAGAAAATCAATTTCAAATCATGTCCCAATCCATTTTCAAGGCCTCAAGACTATAAATCCAAGTCTAATTAGCTCATCTTCATGTTTGAAAGTCAATCTATCCATGTTTTTGATCTACATTCTTAATGTAACATTGAAAAAGGAACAAAAAGTAACCCTAGGTTTAGGCATTAAACTTAGGAACCACCCCTTTTTCTATATTTTAGATAGATCATTTGATCTGTCAATTACAAGGTGCAATATGATAAAGTTACTATTATTTTTTTTATTGGGGAAGTATACCAATGATGACTTCAAGTCTAATGTTGATGACATTCATCAATGCTATGGATTGATGCTAGAATGAGGGTATCTATAGCCATGATTTATAAGAGGATATATTTGATATATAATCAATATTATAATAATTTAAGTTTCAATCAATATTTCTTAATGAATACACCTAGTATAGGAGCATTTGGGATCATGTACAATCACACACAACCAAAAAATATTCCTAAGTTTTATTTTGTTTCATGTTCTATTTTGTGATTTTTGTTATAGGTTGTTTGTGGCTTCAAGATCATTTTTGTGAAGTGCATTAAGAATAGTTTATTGGCTTTTGTGTTAGGAAGCATCCATAGTGGTGTCATAAATACATATTTTTTGCTTCAATCAACTTTGAAGCTATATTTTACTCATTTTTCACATAATTAAGTTGCAACGCATTGGTGACAAGAACCTATAAGTGTTAATGACCAAATTCTATAAGGCGACAAGAGCACTATAAATCTTTGATAAAATTGTAGTTGTGGAAAGATTTTATCTTAGGTTGGGAATGATAGTAAATGAGAAATTTAATTTGGTTTTAGTCTTCTTTGATTTTAGTTAGATTCAACAAGGTCTAATATTACACAAATGTGAAGATCAAAGGATATTCCCAAATATTTAAAACTTGCTAGTCATTAAATGTTGATTTTCTAAGGAAATTTTAAAAATATTTTTGCTAAGTTATAATTAGAGTAGATGGATAAATAAATTACTATTTCCTTTGGTAAGAAAATTTGTTTTTTAAGATTTTTCTTGATTTAAGCAAGCATTTAATGTTGATATTTGGGAAAGATACTTTCCCAAATGTGAATTTCTAATTTTTCTCCCATTTGTGGGATGTCTTTATGTTTTATTGAACTTTTTGAATTAAAAATGGTTTCTTGATCAATCCTTTAGATGCATGGTGTATTTATTTTGATTTCTTATTCATTTCAAATGGCATTAAGGTCAGAACTTACTACAAATTAAATGGGAAAACCAATGAGGGTGAAATGCCTAGTTTTTTGTGCCAATAGTGGAATGGGGCAATGGTTAAGTTGTGTTGTTTTTTTCCATCAACGTTCAAACCCAAATGGGGTGTAATTGTTGAGAATTTATATTGGGGATGAGGCCCCCCATTTGTGACCTCACCGGTTCATAGCTCTGGGTCAGAAGAATTTACCCCTCTTAATAAAAAAATGCCTAGTTTTTGACAATGTTTGAAGGTTAGTTTTGAAGTTACTAGTCACATGAAGTCTTCCCAATATGATGTGTTAGGAACAAAGGGAGAATGTGAAGAGTTATAATTTAGGACAAAAAGAGAAAAATATTTACAAATATAAGGACAGACCGGATTTGCAATGAGAGAGGGAATAAAAAAACAAAGGAATAAGAAGAAAAATAATAGTTAGGAAAAATAGTGTAGCGAATGTGAAAGAGAAAATATTATTAGAGTGATAGAGAATGAAGGAAAACAAAGGATAGAGTTTGTAAGAAAGAAAAAGAAATTTATAGGAGGTATGAAACAAAATCAAAACCATTGTTCATGACTAATTATCTATAGAAATTTTAAGGAAAGTAAAAGTTGACATTTGAGGGTGAGGATATAGGAACAAAGTTTTAAACTAGAGTAGGAAAAAGGCTATTACATAATTATATATACCATAAAAGAAATTTTAATCCCTAAAGAAATTTTATTGAATGTATGAAGCTACAAATTCTTTTGAATAAAGGTGTCATTTAATGTTTCCTCCAAATTATATGTTGATTCATATTTGAGAACACTAGATTATATAGTTTGTAAGAAGAACCTCTAGTCTAAGGAAAAACCAAAACAATATTTAATTCATTTAATAAAAGAAAAAATATATTCATTCTCTTTATAAGATTAGGAAAGATAGAAGTTTCTAAAGTAGCTCAAAATCATGATTCAAACACATTGTATAGATTGTGTATATGTACACTCCAATCTCTCTAACATTAATTTACACCCTACATGTGTGGGAAATCTAGGTACATCAATTAAAGAGGCGAATTAATAGGAATTGGCATAGTTTAGTGCAAAAAAACATATGAATGATAAAAGGAGGTGAAATATACCATCCTCACTTTTGTGTCTTTGTGTCTACATTTTGTGTTTGCTTGCAGAATTCTATTTTGACATTCTTAAATGCATTCATTTAGGCATCTCTCATTTAACCCAAAAGTGATAAAATAAGAAAAAAATTGTATTGCTTTATTTCAAAATTACATCAAAGTCATCATTCTCATATTTTGGCATCTTAAAGTCAGTCAATTTGTGCATTTTATATTAAAAAATTACATTCAAAATTGTCATTTCTTGTTCACATATTGTTGCACATTTGCATTGGTATAAAGTAAGAAAATTTTGGAAAATTATTTAGTATTCAAATTGTTTGCAATAGGATCTGAAAACCTTAAGTACAATCACAAATAGTTAAAGCTTTTGAATTTTTGAAAAATTAGCTTAGGACTCAGGCACCTTTAGGTGCCCCTATCCTCTTATTCTTGACTGAAAAAAAATCACAATCTTATGTTGTGATATCCTTTGTCTTCTTTTATTGTCTAATTACTATTTTTAAGTATTTTACTTTGTTTGGTGTTCCATCTTGGATGCACTTAGTGTCTTGAAACTTCTATGATTTTCACAACATGGTCTCCTATTGTCAATACTTCAATGAGACATAGTTCTAGACTTATGGCATCCCACATTGGCTTTATATCTATTGTGGATCATGAGCCTTCTAACTCTTTCAAGATAAGTTTTGTCAAAACTCAACCCATTTCAGACTCTATCCTTGATGTTACCATGCTAGTGACAACTTTATAAAAACCTATCTTTATAGATGTTAAGACTATGATTGCCCATGTTCCCGAAGATAAAATGAAAAAAGGGATATGGACTTAGAAAAACTTCAAGACTTTTTGAGTAGTGAATACTTTTCTGGTATAGAAATTCTTATAATTGACAACTTGAGGAAATTTATTAATGATGATCAAGGATTATAGGTTGTGTGTAGCTTAGCTCATATATTTTATGATAATGCACCTACCTGTTGAACACCAAAAATATTGAGAGGTGGGTGAATCAGTATTCTATTAAAGCATTCACATAAAATCCATCCAAACAATATTATTATTCTCACTAGAATAGCAAGTGAAAGCATGAAATCAAGACAATGCATCAACACACATGAACACCAGTATTTTTATGTGGAAAGTCCAAAATGGGAAAAACCACAGTGAGGGCTAGCTCATAATATAATATATTAGGATATAAAATATTACAATGGCTCACTGCTAGGACGCACTGTCCTTAAAGGCTCACAGCCAGAAGTGATTTACAAAATAGAGAATGAATCACTGCCAAGTGATGAACTAAGATATAATGCACCTTCCTTGTGCTGGATTTTAGTTCTAATGAAGCATAGTACATGAATAATTTTTTTGTATACAACACATTTGTCTGCTCATCTACACAATTTCACACATATACAACACACACACTCTCTTCTCTATCTTCGTGTATCTCTCACACTCTTCTCTTTTCTCAAAAAAGTGTTTTACATAAACATATATATTCATTCATTGTCACTAATTAGGTCGGCCTAATTATAGAAACCTTATTTTCAAAGAAAAAACCATGTCGGAATTGTCCTCAAAATATATTCATTTTCACATATAAATAGTTGGCATGGACCTAAGATAGATCCCTTTATCATTCATAGCACATATTAAGACTTTTTAACATTAATACATAATTAGGTTGGTCAAAGTTAGACCTAATATTACAAAACCCCAAACATACATACAATCCATCACATGTGTAACACAATTTTTTTTTAACACAACGAATTCCCCTTTAGACAACATCAAACTACTTATCTTCAACACCGCATGGCATGATAATCAAATATGAGAAAATGTGGAATCTCCCACATTAGTATACTGTATAGAAACTCACTGTAGTCTTCAAATTAGAATACTTTCATTCATATCTTTCAAATGACTTCATATATCATTATTAAAATCTAATGTAGAATGCACTTTGTAGTTTCAAATGTATGTACAAAGTACTGCAGTGGTATCTTTTTCTGAGATTGAATCTAGACCAAAAAATTGATATATAAAGCCAGTGTATAAGCATGATATTGTTACCCAAGTTATTGGTAACTATACCTTTCCAACCATACAACCTAGTCAACTGAAACTTTTTCAGTGGATGCAACTAATGACAAGATAGATCATAATACCAAATTTTGAGCGAATCTTACAAAATAAGATAATCTGAATCAAAATATCAAATCAATAGACTTTCATTACTGAAGCAGCTAAATGCTGACAAACATCAAAATTCCATTATGGAAATTATCCAAATTCTATTTTTGACATCAATGACAACTTCCAATTCCCAACAATCTCCACCTTTGTCATTGATGGCAACACATGATGTGAAAAGCCATCAAAATACCTCTTCCCAACTTTTCAATTTTCTCCCCCAAAAACTATTCACAATTTTTTTTAATTTTCATATACCTCATATTTGTTTCCACATGATACCTCTCTCTCTCCCCCTTTGACATCAATGGAAAAGGAAAAAAAAAATTCTTTAACAGTTCCTTTTGCATACTTGAATACTCCCCCTAAGGAGTACAACCAAAATAATGATGATAATTGATCAACCAGAGGTTGTTGTTCCTCGTAGTTTGCTAAAGATACCTGTCCATGAGGATCTCCCTTCATCCCAAAGCCTTTTTTCTCTGTGAGTGCTCAACATAGATTGTTGTGATCAATTAAGATGTCTTTTCCTTCAACCACAATTCTGGGAGTAATATTCGATTGCAAAGTTTTGTCAACCATAGAGAGAACATAGTATATTGGAGTGCATTTAACCTTTATTAAATCTTTGAGCTTATCATACAATTCAATCATTTCTCCTTTCTCTTTATGTGATGCAAGGTATTCTCCATACCAAGTCTAATCATCCAAATCAAGAGCAGGATTAAATGTGCTAAATGAAAACTTGATTTGTGCTTCAATTGTCTTCTCAACACCCTTGAGTCCTTGAATTGCATCAAGCCAAGTCCAACAAAATGTGAATAAATTATTGACCTTGTAACTAAGGGTTTGTTTTAGAATTAAATTAGATCAATGGAGACCATAAACCCAAAGCAATTACAAAATACAATGGAAGTAAACAAAAGAACGATTATACCATAAAACTGTCGAGACCTCCATGATTCACTTTTGTAACACCTTCTTATTTGCTAGTTGATGTGTTGCCCTCAGATTCATCATGCAAGCAATCTGAAATAAAAGTCTAAGTCCTATACCAAGCTTTGAAGGATTTGATCAATGCCTAATGCCTATGACAATATGAGTGAAATGCTTATGCCTAAATATGCCAAGACTAAATGAAGTAAGATGACAAATGCTGCAAGGTCTAATGTGTAATATCTAATGCCTCCAATGTCTAAAATCCAATGCCCTACCTCCTTGTGTCCAAAAATGAGAGGAAAATGGCATTTTGAATGGATGAATGAGATTGAATGTCAAGAAGGTGTCTTAATCAATGGCCAAAATTGAATGTTGTAGTATGGAATAGGGTTAGGTCAAAATTAGGGCAATGACAAGAAATGAAGGGTTGAGATTGAATTATGAGATAATTCAATCAAGGGATGAAATTGAATGAGATGTCAAGAGATAAGATTTGATGTGGAAGATAAGATTGCACGGACAAAGAGGTGATAGGAGAAATTAAATAATAAAAATTATTTAATCTAGGTGACCAATGAATAATTAAATAATTAAAATAATTATTTAATTATAGAGAATGTGACAAAAAGAATCATTTTGAATTAAATAATGATTTAATTCAAAATTCAAGAGAGTGAACCAAATTAAATAATAAAAATTATTTAATTTAGGTGACCAATGAATAATTAAATAATTAAAGATATTATTTAATTATAGAGGAATGTGACAAAAAGAATCATTTTGAGTTAAATAATGATTTAATTCAAAATTCAAGAGAGTGGACAAATTAAATAAATTAAATTTATTTAATTTATTAGAGAAGAGGCCAATGAATAATTAAATAATTAAAATAATTATTTAATTATAGTGGAAGGTGGATAAAAATTAAATAAATAAGAATTTATTTAATTTTAGAAAGAAGGACTTAATTAGTGATATAATTAAATAAATAAAATTTATTTAATTCATGGGGAGAATAAAGATGAAAATTAATTAAATAATTAAAATTATTTAATTAATGAAAATATATTTAGAAAATAATTAAATAATTAAAAATTATTTAATTATGAAGAATGAAAGGGGAAATGATGGAGAATTTGGAAGTCGCAAGCCTAAGACATTTTTTTAGTGTCTACAGACCTCTTTCTCACACTGTTGAACTTCTTTGAGTTTTTTAAGTGCAATGCTATGAGTGGACTTATAGTTCTCTACATTTTCAACACTACCATGGCTAGTTGCACTCAATATTTGAGAAACATTCAAAGTCAAGGAGGAAGTCAAGTCTCCCTCCCTATAACTATAACCTCTATCCCTACATACACAAATCCAAGTGTTTCTTCAAAAATTCAACAAATAATTGGTATAACTCCAACAGTAGGCCTTTCCACTATAAATTGTTATAGTTTTGGATCTTCACATGTCACACCTCAAGTTTCATCCCATCTCATAAATTTGAAACATAGTATCCCACCAAGCACATACACACTTCCAACATATTCTCCACATTCCCAAAACATTTCAACCAATGATTCCATCATCAACCAACTTTTGTAAAATGTAACATCACTTCAACAACAAATTTCAACCTTGAACCAAAACCAAAATGGAAAACCATCACAATATGTCAAAAGAAGCCCATTGTCACTTGAAATATTGAAAGGAAAAATGCCACAAAACATAGAGATACCCTGGTTTGAAAAGTATAATCGCAAGGTAGATCCTAGAAATCATATATCAACATACACTGTAACCTTATGTAGTGATTTCATATTTGAGGATAAGCTCTTGGCTAAACTCTTTCCTAGGTCATTGAAAGACATGGCTTTGGAATGGCTTTTTTCATTACTGAATAACTCAATCCACTCATTTAATGAGCTTGTTGATGCTTTCCTCAATCATTTCCAAGTAAATATTGGTCTTAAGATTAACATATAACTGATTTAATGTGATGGAAACAATTTAAAAGAGGCAAAAATTTCTAAGATTTCATAAGCCGCTATCAATTTCTTTATTCAAAAATTAATCTTACCTTCCTATTGTGGATGTCCAAAGAGCATGTTCATAGAAAACTTACAATCTAACATAAGGGATGTAAGATCTTAATAATGAAATTTCCATCCTTCATACATTTTTGTATGGCTCTTCGTGACCATCAAAATTTAGTTAGTCAATACAAAGAGATATCTTCATTGACTCCTACGAAGAAATCTGAATCTATACCTCAAAACAACTATCAACCATTCAAGAAGAAAAACATGAAATTTATAAAGTTTCATACACCTCAAACAACCAAAAACATAGAACCTCAATGTTTTGTCATAAGTCAAACCCCGTACCAATTTAGTCCAAAATATAGATAATTAAATACCTAGCTACCTAATACCCT
>VDFB02235529.1:0-11435 GCA_007258455.2 Sequoia sempervirens | reverse complement strand
CTTTCTCTGGTGGTAATGAGAAAACCACATTCTTTAATTCTTTTAAAGTGAAAGGCTTTAATAAATGAACATTATCTTCATTAGTAATCAAATGAGGAATTGTATCAAGAAGTTCTTTTTCACATTCTTCAACATTGGAATTGATATCCACAGACTTTTGAGGAGCTAAAAGAAGATTAGAAAAGAATTTAATACCTTCATTGTTAATATCTTCTTCCTTAGTTAACTAGTTACCAGAGGATATCTCCTGAATAGTGTGAATAGCATTAGAAGCTTTCTTAATCTGAGCAGAAGAATGGAAAAACTTTGTATTACGATCACCCTCATGAAGCCACAACTCTCTGGACTTTTGTCTCCAGTAAGATTCTTCCCTTGCACATAATTCTACCCATTCTTCCTGAAGAAAACACTGTCTTAAATACAAGTCTGAACCTAGCCCATTTTTAATAATACTTTCATGTATACCAGTCAACTCTTTAAATACTAAATCTTTCTGCTGAAATATATTCTTAAAGACCTGAATATTCCATATCTTAATTTGGTACTTTGTGTGTACCAGCTTCTTATAAAATTGAAACATTTTGGATCCACCTTCATAAGGTGCAGTCTACCACCATTTTTTTAGGAATTCTATAAACTGGGGATCCCTAAACCACATGCTCTCAAATTTAAAAGAAGATTTAATCTTTACATTAGATATCCCTGATATCGATAAAGATATAGCATAATGATCAGACTCAGGATATGGCAAAATGATAGAATTTAACTTGTATGATGAAGCAAACCAATTAGAAGAAGCTAAAAATCTGTCTAATCTTTCAGCTATTTGCAAAAAGTCCTTCCTTCTATTGGTCCAAGTAAATTTTCCAGAATCAGGATGAATATCCCTTAGAGCATTTGCAAGAATGAAATGACAAAAATCTATCATAACCCGAGTTGGAGGAAAAATACCACCACTCTTCTCCTCCAGTGATGTTATTGCATTAAAATCTCCTGCAATAATAATTTTATCATTATGGATTCCATTAATATTTGTGGATATTTCATCCCATTGGCTCTTTTTATCAGTTGTGGAAGTACGACCATAGACATTTATAAGCCAGAAATGAATATCAAATTTTGTAACTTCTACAAGCTGCCAAGAAGGATGGTTTTTATGGGGTTTAACTTGAAGTAACTTGGGGTTCCATAATACTATAAGTCCTCCTAAAGCACCTTGAGCAGGTGAATGAGAAGATACCCAATTCTTCCACTTAGATACTAAAGAGTCAAACAAATCTTGTGAAGTTTTTGTTTCTTGAAGCAAAAATATATCTGCCCCACTCACATCAATCAAGTGTTTAATGCGGGAGCGCTTGTCAGGGGCATTAATGCCCCTGACATTCCATCAATAAATCTTCATTGGGCTCGAGAAGAGCAACATTCTCTCCTCAGATGCTTGTTTGACAAAGATTCCTGAATTGTCAACTGTGTACCAGATTCTATCTGCTCTTGCATTTTAACTAGATTTGATTTCCTACCTCTCTTCCCAGGGGTTTTCTTGACTTCACAATTTAAAGGAGACTGCAACAACATTGGAACCTGGGACCCATTTTCCTTCAATAAAATTAGAGCCTTAGAAGTGTAGGGGATATCACTAACATTAACTGTAGAAGCAACGAGAGCTGAAGAAAAACTTTTGTTGGGAGTAGAAGATTCATCAAAATCTTTAGCCCAAAGATCCTCATCTGCTGCTATTTCATCAAAAAGATCAGAGCCTACTGAAAGCAGCAGTTTATCTGCTAAAAATTGGAGTTCCATATCTGAAGGATGAGATGATGTGACTAATTGAAGATTATTTTCTTCAATATTAGAGGGAATATTTTCCTCATCAACTATGTCCTTACCCAACCAAGAGGAGAAGTATTCCCTTGTTCCTTGAAACATTAATTTCAAAGCTATTTCAGATGCTTGATATTCATATAAAAGCATTACCTGAGGGGAATATAAGTTCAAAGAAAGAGTAGTAAAAATTTTCTTAAAATTCCACATATTTTTTGAAAGGGAAACCATTGCTATTGCAGCAACCTTTTTATATGGAGAGGTGTGTACAAACGCTTGCTCCTCAGTGATTTCCTCTAGATTCTTCCTTTTTGGAGGGCTATGAGTATAATGTGAGCATTTAGGGTTATTAACATTCTTAACCCTTTCTTCATGATCCATTACTTTTCCTTTTACACAATCATCTCTTCTTTTGGCATTAGTTAGATGTTCTGACTGGAGAGAAGGGATTACCATTGGGCATTGGTCTTGACAATGCCCCTCAATATGACAATTAATACAAACAGACTCAGCAGACTCAAATAATATTCATTGAGACCATTTTCCAAATGTAGAAGACATCATTATATGTTGAGGAAATTTCTCATCTACTTCCATTAAAACACAAGTCCTTATAGGTTTTGAAGGGTCTCTAAAGAAATCTTTATCATGCGTGAGAAAGATCTCCATTTGATTGGCTATTAATCCAATTATCCACAATTCTCTGTATTCTAATGGTAGAGAAGGCATCTGAAACCAAAAGGGAATGAATTTGAAGGATGTAGAATCAAGATTAAAATTTGGGAGCCAGGGTTGCATGGTCAATCCCGCCCCTTTATAAGACCAAGATTTTATTCTAAACACAAAATCCCTATTTTTTTTGCTATCAAAGATAACAACAAAAATACCCTTATCTAGATCCAAGTAGAAGACCTGCTCTACTCCAGCCCAATCCTCATAGAATAATTCCTTAAGTTCATTCAGAGAAAGGGTAAGATTCCAAAACTTACAGATTATTGCCTTGTCACAAAGGTCTTGGATCTGGGGTTTAAGCATTTCTTCTAAAAAGACAATGCTAACAGCTTAACTTCCTTTGCATGCAAAGGGTCCATACTATGATGAGATTCTTTTTGTTCTGGTTGCTTAGGCTTCCACTGCTTCGAAGTCCTTTTTTTATTTTTAGAAGCCTTCTTATTCTTTCTTTTTGCTTGTTTCGGCTTCAAAAATGTTTCCCTTTGGAGAAAAACGGAACTCCTATTTTTTGCCTTTTGCACTTGCGGCACCTTCAACGGCTTGTTACCTTGAGATCCTCGGATGTGTGATTGTAGATTTGTTTGAAAACCCTTATTCTTATGGCACGGATCAGAAACCCTACAAGGCTCTTGTGGTTCCTTCCACATATTGCTTTCTTGTTGCTCACGGATGTGATGGAGATCCTTATTCTTAGGATATTGATCAGAAACCCTGCGTGAACTAAGATACCCATTAGGATTACCTTGTGCCTTTGAATCACCATGATACGACTTATCCCCATGATTTGTATATTCTTGATGACAGTGCCTTGAAGGATGATTTTTAACCTTTTCATCATATCCAAATCTTGCACCATTTCTTCGTTGAGACTGAATAACGTTTTGGGTAACCTTTGGATTGAAGGCAGCACCAATAGTATTATACCTATTTTCAGAACATCTAAAATCTGCCTGAGCTTTCTCAGCTAGGTTGTCAAGATACTTAGATTTCTTGTTTGGTTGTCTCCAATCCTCTGAATCCTGCAAAACACCTCTATCATCTTCAAAGAGATCAAAGACTGGTTGCTTACCTTGTACAAGCCACGTGCTGCCAATTTTTTTGTATACCCGTGCCCAATGGGGGGCCAACTGTCAGGATGACAAAATCGATGCTTGTCCCTATCATGTAGACTATTTCCCTTTATCTCCCATCCCCCATAATCTACACTTAATCTTGATCCACCTCCTAATCCCATCATTAGGGATGTGCACATCCCTAATCCATGATTATGATGTGTCACATCCTCCAACTTTTGCAAGTTGGCTCATAATCCTCATTAGCCACCTAAGCTTCTTGTAATCCTTCATTAACTAGCCTAATCAACCCCTTGGTCAACTCTCCCCATCCCCTAAGGAATTTTTGATTCCTTTTTGTCTTCCCAAGGTCCTTTTGAGAAATTTTTAATTCGTCTCTCATCTCCTAAGGAATATTAAATTCCTTTTCTCTTTCCCAAGGAATCTTAAATTCTTTTTAATTCCTTTGGTCAACTCTTAATCTCATCCATTGATCTCTATCAATCAATCCTGACCATTCATCCAAAAAGACCCTTCAATTTATTTATCCCAACACTTAGCCATTTTCATCTCTCTCATCCATTTTTTGGAGTGTCATTATGCTGCCAAAATTTTGAGTGAGCACACATCCAATCGAACATCATGGGAAAATCTACACAACAGGAGACATGGTACGCTGGTTTGAACTCTTCATCACCCTATCTTTAGTGTTTTGCTTGTTTTTAGTCTTTTTCTTGATTTCTTGCATTTTTGGTAGATTAAAAACACTACACACAAGTATATAAGATATAAAAGAAAATACAAAAAAGGGTCACATGAACCAAAAATCAAAGAGCCATATCCACTTATATCATCATGAACTAGTAAAGATGATTTTATAATCATCCACATACTAACTGTGAACATGGTAAGGTACTGTAACCGCAATAAATAAGAAAAATGAAGTGGAAGCATGAAAGAAGAAAAAATAAATGATTTTATCCTTTTTTTTATAATATTCTTGTAGACATTGAAAAATTTCCTAAGCCTGCAAGCAACATTTTTCCTTGATCGTCATCCTCTAATAATTAAATAATTTTAATTATTTAATTATGCTTGATCATATTCCTCTATTAATTAAATATTTTTTAATTATTTAATTAATTCACTTTCTAATCTTTATTCTTCCAGGATAAATTAAATAAAATTAATTGTGTCACTAATTTCCCTTCTTCAATAATTAAATCATTATTATTTAATTATTTCCTTATCACCTTTCGTCTATAGTTAAATAATTATTATTAATTATTTATCTATTCATGGTCTTTTAATTCTTCTATAGTTAAATAATTATTAAAATTATTTAACTATTCCTTGTCATCTTCTCCTCATTAAATAATTAATCTAAGTTAATTATTTAATGTCCCTTTTTCCACTTAATTAAAATGGTTGAATAATCATTTTAATTAAATGCTCATTTTCATTTTTCTCCAATAAATAATTTGAATGAATTATTTATTTTCCACTTGTCCATTTCCTCCATTTTCAAATAAATAATTTAAAATAAATCATTTATGCACCTCTTTTGGTCAAAGATGCCCTGTCATTAATCCCTGTCATAGCCTTCATTGATGTCATAGCCGTCAAGCGTCATAGTCATCAACGTCATAACTGTCATAGCTCCTTCTATGAATGACATATTCTTGGTGCATCAATTCTATACCATTGATCTTAGCATCTTTTTGGAGGCTTGATCTCAACCATCCATTTCGTAACCTCTCTCTCATGCATCCTCATATGTTGATCTTGAAATCCTTCTAGAGGATTAATCTGGACTGTCCATTCGAATGGTTGTCTATAAAAGAAACCTTCCTCTTCCATTTTAAACTTAACAACTAATCTTCTCCAACTTTGTCACTTACTATTTGCAGGTTTTGCACAACTATTCCAACAAATCTGAGGGAAACGTTGCATAAGAAGAAGGAGAGCAAGAGAAGTGAATCAACCATAATGGGGAGTAGTTTATTTCATGCTTTGCATTTCTAGTTCTCTCTATTATTTTGTATTCTCTTGTTGATGAGGTCTTATTAGTCTAGAGGTGTTAATTGTCACTATTCTAGGCTAGAAACTCAAAAATCCCATCTTACAATTCTTCCCTAAGGAGATAAATATTTCAAAACATTAGTAATAAAATAATATGTAGATAGTATATTGAAATAAGATAGACTTGATTTACTATGAACTTTTACAAAAAAATGAGTGAGGGATAAAATCCATATTTTACTTGTGTACCTCAAGTTGCTTAGGATTTTCATCTTTTTGCACCACTTTATTTGTTTATCTTTTTATTAAAGCACTAGCTTTTGATGAGATTTGCACTCATTTTTCAACTTCTTCTTCTTCTTTCTTTACCATGATAAGTCGTAGATTTTTGTTTTAATCATATTTTTCTCATTCTTTACCACAATAGGTGGTAGATATTGAATTTTAAGTATTATTTCTAGTGGAATTTTTTTCTTTGGTATCTCTTTATATAATTTTTGCTTTCCTTTGAAATATTGAATTTATATTTATTTTATTTCACTTTGTTATTGTTTATTCATCTAGTAAATCTTATAATACTTTATCAATTCTGTCACTTGGAATATCTGTTGAAGTATGAATATAAGTACCAATACTAAAATTTTCATGTTCTAAAATAGGTTATAATTATCCCTTGATACTTATATAACCTTCCTTTGATGAATGAACTTAATACATTGTTGCAATATAGAAGCTATAGCTTAAAATTATTCAATCCAAGGTCTACAAAGAAGAAAAGTAAATACATTGTACGTAAGAAAAATATATAAAAAATAGGATCCTCTATTTTAGAAATCCACTAGTGTATGATATTACAACCAAGTGTGTTTTTCATGATATCTTTGGAATACATTAAAAATATTCCAATATGTGTATGTTTCTCGATAAAAATAGTTTGTAAGAAGATGTTCTTCCATGTAAATTTTAAAATAAGACCCCAAATCTACCATTATTCTTATCATACATGTATGATTGATATTGGATAAAATATAGAATGATTCATGGATGAAGTATCTTTTTTATTTTCCTCATGAACATCACACATGATAAGTTACGAAAAATAAAGAGTGATTATTAACTTGTAATTTTGACCATAGGTATGCATTCCTCAACTACATCTACATTGTTTTCTTAAACAAGATGTAGGAAATAGTTTGTATACATTTATGGATTTTAATTAGGAAGAGCCACAAATTTATTTCCCCCATCACTGATGCCTTCAAAATGAACCATATTATTGTAAGGAAAATTAGATGCGGAAAACAATTCTCCTAACGTCAATACCTCAGGGAAGAATGCAGATACACTTTAAAATTTACAATTACAGTCCAATTAAGATGCACTATGGAGTAGATAACAGAAACAGAGTATTTGACAATCACACAAGAACACCAGATATACGTGGGAAAACCCTTACGGGAGAAAAACCCACCACACCAAGAGAAATCACTTTGTATTATAGTAATGGAGATTACGTACAAATGACAGACTTATCTTTCTAGTGTCTATTTATAGCAGCATTCACCATTAACAAACTTGTACAGGAACCTTTACGTTACAGTCTTCATAGAATAGAAATCACTCTGATCATGCAATTACACAACAATCCATCGATTCCACCAACCTTTGAATCAATCAACCGATCACAATCTACAATCACATAGTATATCCTTATTGTTCCATGTCTGTCGAGCTTCCTCACAGAACTGTCGCAACAAACCAACTGCTAACTATTCACATTCGGCTCCTCCTATTCATCCACGAGATGTCACATCAAAAAGTCTCACACGATCAAATGCCTTCAAGAGAAATCACACTGTGTTGGCATCTCGGTGAGACACTAACAGTGTCTCGCCGATGCCATATAACCTTCATACCAAAGTCACCAAGAGTAACCGATATCGCCAAGACATTCCATCAAGCTTCATGTGTTACACCGAGTCACCAAGCAGTCGCCCAGACCTATCACTTTCGCCAAGAGATCATAGTGAGTCACCAAAGGTTTTACCGAAGTCACAAGTCATATTGAGCTCCAAAGAACAGTCAGCAAGACTTACATCTTTCATTGAGAGAACATACCGAACTCTAAGACTTACTCTGAAGGCTTCAACATAAAGCACTATCGATGAGACTTGTTACTTTCGCTAAGACATCACACCGAGCTCTAGGACTTACCTTGAAGTATTATGTCACCAAAAGTTATACCAAAGATCCCTTATCATCGACGAGACTTACATTCTTCGTTGGGACTTCTTCTCGAACCATTTGGGTTACCCCGATAGCCATAGGCTATTGGCAAGACATCCTTCAGTCGCTAAGACATTTCTCTGAAAGCCTTTGTGTTACACCGATGAACAACATTTGAACCTCCATCGGTGAGACCTTTTCACATCGGTAATACTTCTTACCGATAGACTATAAGCTACGTCGAAGACCACAACATGTAACATACTATCGGTGAGACTCTAACACTTCACTAGTATTTCTCACCGAACCGCTATAAGCTATCCCAGAGCCCGTGGTCGCCATGAGTCTCCCCGATACACGATTGAATGGCCTATTAGCTAGATGTCTCCCGAGCGCTAAGAGGTCATACCGAACACTCCTTGTCATAGTGATAGCTCCACAGTGAAAGAATTTGGCAAGACAAAAACAAGGTCACAGCGACATGTTCAAAACATGATGATACAAACTACTTGTTGGCTAGACATGAGAGCTGTCACACCGACTTGGCTCCTAATGAGGTTTCAGCCTGTATTGATTGAGGCATACATTTCCAACAATTATTATCTATGAGATCTTGAATCTTATACTCCAAACCAACACAATTTATTGTATAAGGACCATTAACTCTTTAAAATATGTAATTACCTCTAGCATCATAACATTTATGAATATAAATAACCTATGGGACAACACCCTTGTTTTGCTACTTTTTATATCAAAAACAATTATGAATATAAATAGATATATCTATAGGATGACTAGGTGAAAATATAATCGTATTTGATCCCAAAATATTTTACAATACATCATGGAGAAGATTGTGCAACTTAGTAAACTTTCTTAGTGTTTTAGGTTTAATAGAAATAACCTTAGAATCCATGTATGATATAGAAACATTATTACTGAATGGATTAATGTCTTTATTTTATTGCACATATTACCTTTCTTAAAATAGTTATTTAGTGGGAACCTAGAATGGTATGATAGTAGGGAAGGATCATGAGAAGATCTATATTTAAGGAAATTAGATTCAAGAAATTTCAATTATTTTTTTCTTATATTTTTACATAAATCTATTTACAAGGAATAATTATTTAGATACACGATCTCATGAATATTAGGTAATAAGCTCATAATAAATATTATGTATAATTCATCTTTGAGAATTTAGATGTGCATCTTTATTAACAAGGATTGAAATCAAATAACATGCATAAATTTATTCATTTGGCCCTCATTTGAATTTGATAAATTTGAAACCAAACTTTAAACCAATATTAACATTGAATTGATGTACAAAATCATTTACCAAATCCATGAAGGATAATCTACTTGATTATATAATAACTTAAGGTTATAGAAAATAATTTAACAAGAATATTATCATCATAAATATAATCCAAGCAAGTTACACTAAATTCTCTTAAAACATTCATGGGGCATTTTATACTATTGTACATCTCAAAGAGGGGCCACAAAACATAATGGAAATGGAGAGACACATCTCATATATAAAATTATATTATGTTTTATTTGAATTGTGATGTCCCTTTTATTAATAGGGGGTAATTATCAACCTTCCTTTCCATCTCATCAAGCCTTTTAGAGATGGTATTTATGTTGGAAGGATGAACATTAGGAGTAATGATGGGAATAGGAGTGTAGGTGGAAACATGCGATTTAATAGGTGTAGTGTAAGTTAGTTGGGGAATGGTGAGGAAGGTGGAATGCAAAAATTAGAGTTGGGAACAATGGTGGTAAGTGGAATATGATAATTCAAAACAATAAGTATGTTAGAAGTGGTGGGATATATAGAAAGTGGATGAGAGATTGACATGGAAAATGTAGGAGGGGGGACAATATAATAAGAGGCTTGTCAAGACAAGAGAAGAGAAACATCATTTAAAGAGTTTAATAAGTTCAAACATTGATCTATACCCCTTAAAAATTCCATTCCAATCAATCATGTCAGAGGACGCTGACAACTGGGGGGAATTCTTAAATCCTTCACTCAGATTTTGACAACTAATATGACACTAGTGAAGAGAATATTGATAGAGTCCCGATGTAGAGTTGGATGATGATAACCTCATCTACAACATCGCTGAATCCATCTGCATGTTGTCCACATCCTCACCTCCATTCACCAGCATTGACGATGGCATTTCCTTAGTTTACCCTGAACTAGTCAATTGGGACCAACAAGGACCGCCAGTCCTGGACACATTTCAAAATGATGAGGAAATTGCTAAATTTATGGGATTACGAGAAGGCATACCCAGTGGGGACTACAAATTAGGATTCACCATTAATTTAGACTACACGACATACTTCAGTGAGACTGCTCTGTCCTATAGTCACAAAAGCAAAAATTAAAATAAAATAAAAAATGAAACGCCTTTAGGTGAAAAATCGAAAAGGCACCTTTCGACAATAAAATAGTAAAAATAAAGGACGTATCTGTGGGTGAAAACCTCTTTAAGGTGCCCAAAGATGGAGGATTGGACTTTCTCCCCATGCAACAAGAGAAATCGGCTATGCTTATTGAGGAAACAATAGAAGATAACATTTCAACTATAGAAGACCCCAAGATGGTCCTATTTGCTGCATCATTGACTGACGAAGAGAAACCAAAATTTCATAAATTCTTTGTAGAACAAAAAATCAATTTCACATGGTCCTATTCTGACATGCCAGGATTGGACCCATAACTGGTTCTGCACCATCTACCACTATTACCTAATGCTAAACCAGTCAAGCAGAAGTTGCGCAAAATGCACCCCCAAGTTGCCCTATTAGTCAAGGCCGAGTTAAAGAAATTGCTAGATGCCAGATTCATATGGTCTATTGACTACGTTGAATGGATTTCTAATATGGTCCCACTCACAAAGCCAAATGGGTTGATCCGTGTCTGTACAGATTTCTGAGACCTAAATAAGGCATACCCAGAGGATGACTTTTCTTTGCCAAACATTAAAATCATAGTGGACCTTACAGCAGGATATGAGATGCTATCCCTCATGGATGGTTTCTTCGGCTATAATCAAATCCACATTTCTCTTGAAGATCAGCACAAAATGACATTTACTTTCCCATGGGGTACATATTGTTGGAACGCCATGCCATTTGGTCTCAAAAATGTAGGTGCCACATATCAAAGGGCTATGACCACGATCTTCCATGACATGATGCACAAAATAATGGAAGATTATGTAGATGACCTATTGGCCAAATCAACAACCAGGAAAGATCATTTGAAGGTACTCGACACAATTTTCAAAAGACTTGAAGAGTACAAAGTCCGGCTAAATCCTAAGAAGTGTGTTTTCGGGGTCACATCAGGTAAACTATTGGGATACATAGTTTCCCGAAGAGGCATAGAGGTCGATCCAACAAAGGTCAAAGAAATCATAGACATGCCTCCGCCAAAAGGAATCAGTGAACTCAGAACTTTGCAAGGCAAAGTACAATCTATTCAGCATTTCATAGCCCAATTGGTAGATAAGTGTCACCCATTCCAGTATCTGTTGCGCAAGGGTATCC